>VUQS01010992.1:6859-21625 GCA_015108495.1 Heterochromis multidens
CACTAAAATAACACACACACACACACATATATATATGTATATATATATATATATCAAATTTTTCTTTTTAAAGAGCAAAAACAGCATTTCTGGTTTCCTTGATGATTAACTTTTTTTTAAAAGCATATTGCTAACTTAAACATGGCTTTGTATAAATTGCAAAAACTTACATGCCAACCAGATTTCCTGACAGAGAGAGACTGAAAATGTGCAAATGTTAGGTGTGACCCTTTAATTTAAATACTTCAAATATTGCATTTCTCTTTTTCAGAGATAATGGGGCAATTTCTTATCCAAATGCAATAGAAAATTCATGAGTAGAATTACATTTACTTGAAATGCATCAAATCCATTTTCCTTATGTTGAGCTAATTCAAATGAGAGTGATTTAAATTCAGACCAATCTGAGAAAACATCACTATGAATTCTAATAGACTTGCACACTGGGATGTAATTATAACTATGCATTAAGTAATTTTCTTTTTTCTTCTCTTATTCCTATTAAGATTAAAACACATATCTTCTTATGTCCTTACCCTTGACATGTAAATCACTTTGCCTCAAAAACCTCTTCAACTCTTTCCTCTACAAGTTTTCCCCACATTTACAGCCTCTTGTCTCTACTTCATATTCTGGCCTGTGTGATATGAAATAATGGTGCCTACCTGCCAGGTTCTACTGATTACAACTCACTATGACTATAATAATGGCTCAGGTTCACCAAGACTCCTACACAGTTTATGGCTTATCATCGCTGCTAGTGCTGATCTACACTCAGCTCCACCTTGATATTAAATGTAACTGTCAGCAAAAAAAAAATAAAATGCCTCAGACCTCTGAAGTCATTCTGAAGGGACAATTGCTGCAGAGAGACTCACTTCAAAGTTGATTTCATCCTCCTTAAATCAAACACAAGAGCTCAAGAGACATAAAGAATAAGAGAAATACCATTGAATCAGTGATGAACTAGCAATGAACTTTGCCACTTCAGAAACATTCCCCTTTAAAGAAGGACACCAGTTAGCACAACTACTTCCTTAACCCTTAAGGCTTGAGCAGTAGAGATATTCCATTCCACTATGTGTTACCGTTAAGCCTTGATACATCACCAGAATGTTGTTTGGACATCCTACATCACATAAAAGTAAAGAAATCATAAATGTAATCATGCAATCAAAGCATTTGGAGGACTTAAAGCAAACAAACAAAAACAGATTCTGATAAGATCAATCAAATCACACAAGGAAGCAGATTTTGACAGAACTGTGTAGTCAAAGGGATACACAATGTAGGTCTTTAGGTGCAAACCAATAAATAGTTGGCTGTATGGATCATATAATTCATTTTGACTCAATAGTTGTGTAATTTTTATCTGACAAAGTCATCATATGTAATATTAGACAAAAAAAAGTTTTTTTCCTGGACCTTATTTTTTAAATAGCTGAATGATTCTATATAGTTAATATTAATTGTTATTTTTTTTCTGTATATAAGACTGTCAAAATGTTTTAATGTGTTTGAATTTTTGTCAGTAAAAGAACTTTTAACATTCAAAAAAGTCTAATTAAATTTTTTTTGTGGGTCTATTTGTCAGGTTAAATGGTTAAAATGTATTATTTCATCATGTTGACAAGGCCATGCTGAAAAAAGAAAGACATTTAGACACATATTAGACGTTCTTTATATATTACACAAAACAAAGTACAGGTACTGTAAGTAAAATAGATAAGCACCCAGGTGTCAGCAGCAGACAATGTTATTTGCACTGGGGTCACATTGCATGGTGTGAAACATGGTTTTTAACTTAAACCATGTTTTTTTTCTAAACTTAACCAGGTGGTAATGTTGACTAAATCTAACCAAAGTATCAACTGAAAACTGTTAATAATGGCAATCAATAATAAAAAAAAAAGAAACACTAACAAAAAATAAAATGAACTATAAGGCAACTAAGTCTAAGAAAGCCAACACTGCCCTGACCTTTCTTGACTGACACTTTCTGTAGGACAGACAGTGATCTCTGCTGGCTGAGTCAAGCTGTGTTTTCACTTGGTTTGACATAAAAACAAACCCACAAGAAAGGAATGCTGTTATATTTGAGTGATCTTTGTGGTAATAGGTTAGACATGAAACATGAATGTCAAGGAATTCTCCTTGATACCTGTGAGGTTTTAATTAGGGACACAAACAACTTCTGAGTTTGAAACTAGACATTGATGGGCTGATTGCAATGTACTCGTTAAAAAAAAATTACAAGTCAAATACAGTCCAGTATCCAATTCTATCTAGTTTAAAAAAGGTACAAGACAAACTATAAGGTTGTATATAAAATAATATATAAATATAAACAACCTAAATACATATATAACCTAAAATACTTTTGAAGAAAATAAATAGTCATTCATTCTTTAATTATTTTAAATTTGTAGAGCAGAAGTGCTCATTAAAGTGCTTTGATTCAAGAAATAATTTGTACTAGCTCATCTCCAGCCCAGTGTCAAGTAGATCGAAAGAGGGGACATAACGCAACACCTTTCTAAATAGCAACTTACAAAACAACAAAGGCGATGAAAAAAATATGCATCTATATGTATATTTTTTCATTGCCTTTGTTTAATGACAAATATTTCAAGGATTACTGTTGCCCAGGTTAAAGCAAGCATGCAATTCTCAGTTTAAATTCAGTCATACATATTTGGCAACAACAGCCATCAAGCAAAGCCCTTACAAGCTCTTGGTGAGACTAGAGAGTGAGAAACTCCCCTTCAGAAAGAATAAACCTGCTGCAGCCATGTGCCTCAGCTGGCTGGGGTAAAGGCCTCAACCGGCAAAAAAGAAGAGCAGAGATAAAGAAAAAAAAGAGTACAACAATAAGCACTCACTCGGTTGGTTACCACAGATAACGAACATGCAGCTCAGGAGTTAGAGATACCTGCAGAAAGTTAAGGGGAAAGAGGACAGAGAGGCTAAAACACAAAGTACTACAGAGAGAAGACAAAAATAAGTGGCATGTATATAAATGAATGAAGAGTGAAAGAGAAGAGGTGCTCAGTGCTCATTATAGAGACTTGTTTAATATGCTAGTTAAAAGAGATTTCCAATTCAAAAATGTATTGGAAGCACTGCCAAAGTATGTATCCTGTTAAACACCATGTTAAAAATACTATCACTTCTGCTTTACCTGAATGCAGATAAGAAAATGACAGGTCTTCAATTCAATTTAATTCAATTTTATTTATATAGCCCCAAATCACAACAACAGTCGCCTCAAGGCGCTTTATATTGTAAGGTAAAGACCCTACAGTAATACAGAAAAACACTGTATTTTCTTTATGTTTTTAAGACGCTTCTAGTTTAACCAACTGATTTGTTTCATCTGGCCCCAAAGATAAATATAGTTATCTGCATAGGAATGGATATTATTGGAGGGCTTTGGAATAATATTGCCTAAGGGAAGTATGGGGTGAAAAGTATTGATCCTAACACCATGGCTAGCTTTTGTTTGCATAGAAGACTCATCATTTACATGAATAAATTGGAATTTGTCAGACAAATTAACCAAACCAGCATATTATTTAAAACCCAATGGTGTATTCTACCTTCTGTACTAATGTGTTGTGATCAATAGTGCCATATGCAGCACTGAGATCAAGTAGAACAAGTATATCTGGTTTGGAACAGTTTTTCAATTATTTTTTTGAAATGAAGGGGAGGTTGGATATAGCTTAATAATTTGCTAATTATCCTGGAGCTTGCCACATGTAGCCTGTTAATAAATATAAATGGATCATATTTAATAAGGAAGTAGATAAAACACCTTTGAGCAGTCCAGCTGGGATAGGGTCTAAAAAATACATTGGTTTTGATTTGATGAGAGAGATAAGAGATGGAGTCTAAATATAAATCAAGTTAAAATAGATACATTTTTATTTGTAGAGAAGTTCATGAACTCATTACTACTGAGAGCTAAAGGAATACAAGGCAAAACAGAGCTGTGTCTCTTTGATTATGGCTATAGAGGTTTCTTGCGTGACATCTTATGCACATTACTCAATAGTTGTCCACGATATAGGATGTGATACAACCACTGGTTGTGAGGAAAAAAGGTGTATTCCCCAACTGGTTGGCATTCTTGGAGGTTGCTGTCTATCACTAAGTGAAGTCAGTCACAAAGAGGGTGCTGTACCAAAATCTTCCTTGTGATTGCTTGGTTGCTAGCAGATCGCTGGGTTCACTCATAGTTTGTATGGGAGATGCCAACTTGTCTGCAAACACTTGCTAACTACCAGCTGAGCAGTAGTGGAACTTGAAAAAGTGTGACCCAAACTGGAAATGGAGAACATTCACCTTCAAAGTAAAAGTTCTGCCTGAGCACTGCAGCCTACACATTTCAAAAGGCATTACTTTTACTTTGAAGGCGAACGTTCTTTGTTTCCAGTTTGTGTCGCATGTTTCACTACTGCGCGGTGAGTAGATGGCAGTTTGTAGACAAGTTGGCATGTTGACAGACAGGTTTTAAGGCCTGTGTAAATAGGGCTTTAGCAATTGATTTCCCATCATCTGCCATCAACCTCCAGCAACCAGTCTCCAACCAGTTGGGGAATACATATTCTCTCCCTTGCAGTGGTCTCTAGGCCTTGCGACTGGGGCCTTATTCATTTGATCCTACATTGTCACCATAATTGTCATATGTCCAAAATGGTGGACAAATTAATGTCACATGGTTAGTGTTCACATTTTTGCAAAAACTCAACAGTGTCAAAAAGAAACTGGATGTTTTTTTCTAGTTTTTCTTTGTCAATAATAAGTTGATATCCAGTTCTGACTTTATTAAGGGCTTTTCTATTTTGAAAGGCATTGTTGATTTAGGTTTCTCCTGTTACTGTGAATATACAGCTCATGAAATGCCACTGTCATTTTTAAGCATTTAGATAATAACTAAGTATATTTTGTAGTTAGTAAGAGTCAGCTCTAAAATGTGGCAGCATAATGTCATACCCCTCTCTGACCACATCTGTCCTGTGGGGAAGTAAAGCACCATGCTGAAGAGGATGACATTTCATGGTCCAGTAGCATTATTGCAATATAAAAACAAAATACCCTTGAATTTTTGTGCGTGAAGGAGCTGCACAGAGTTAGAGATAGGAAGAGGGCCTGATGCTGTTTACTTAAGACTCCATTCAAAGCTATAAATGTGGAAGGCAAAAATGTGGTAGAACAATTACCAATAAACATTTGGTTGGTCAAGTATTTGTTACCTGACTATAAAGTCAATAAATCCATCTATCAGCAACATAATTAATGCTTTAACATTACTATGTATATTTTATGTGCATGTAAATGCTCTGTTTAATAATGTAAGGTATAGGGATTACCATTTGACAGTCATACATTACAGTTAATAATCCCTCTGTCATTTCAGACATTTGGGGATTGGTTTGTGTGCTGTCTAAGCAGAAATTAATGCAGGTTTCACATTATTCCTTCTCTGGGTGAGAGACATATTAGATGCAGGAATGTGCTGTAGCAAGCCTGTTAGGATTAGCTTCTACAAAAAAATAAAAATAAAAAAAAACAAAAATGGAACAGTGTCTCATACTAACTAGATGTTGTCGTATTTTACATGTTACATCTTCATAGTTGCCAGCTGTCCTTCAGCTTGACATCACAGTTTCTTTGGAAAGGGTTTTGCAAAGTGTTCACTGGGGCTAAAATAATACTAGCTGTTGTTAACAAATATCTGTATTTAAATATGCAGAATCTTTAGGCAGGAGACATGATTTTGGTACCAAAACCTTTCAGATTTTCATTTGAAGTCTGAGTTCTACTGTCCTAATCAATCACATTTGAGAAAGTTCTGATTGACTGCAGGTAAACAGTCTGTGTGGACTACATTAAAGCATTGCATTTTGTTTTCTCTCTCATCTTTAGCTTTTTTTTTCTTCTTTTTTTTTCATTCATCAACAATGATTAGCATACAGAATAGGAAGTATTGGCCCAGATATCTGTTGGCTTTACCTGAAAGCCCAAAAAATAATCTTTTACCTTCAGAGGCTAAATCATCAGAGCCACTGATGCACTCCCAGATTTTCTATTGATGGTCAGTAAATATGTTTTAATGCAGAGCTTTATGCTAAAAGCACCTCTGTTTTAAAATAAGCCTACTTGTTGGGCCCATTTCTTTAGGTAACAGTGAGGAATTTAGAAAAAAATTTTAATGCCAAATTGCTGCACAGATCTTTAAAACATCCCAAAAAGTTGAATCTGTTCATCTGGACGTAGCGTTTTTCAGTGGGAGAAACGTTTCATCACCAACTGGTAACTTCTTCAGTCTCAGCTGACTGCAGGCTTCCCCAACCTTATAAACAGTACATTTGCATAATGACCGAAACCAGCACCATTGACTAACAAACGTTTCTCCCACTAAGAAACGCTACATCCAGATGAACAGATTCAACTTTTTGGGATTCTTTTACCTGGATTATTGAGCATCGATCAAGAGATCTTTAAAACACTTTAACCATGGTAGCATTTTTTTTCTATCAAAACTAATCAGCTGGGCTGAGCAAGGTAATAACATTTACTCTGATCACCTATGATTCTGAGTGATGCAGAATTTACGGTCCCATTTTGATGTCTATTAGTGTAGCTTTGTCTATATGGAGAGAGGGACTGTGGGAATTTAGAGGCTACAAAGACACCCTTGAATGCAGTCCTCAAAAAGCCAACAACCTGTTGGACAACAGTGAATACACTAGGCATAGATCTGATCCTGATTAGTCAAAAAGTTGACTTGAACTGGAAAAGGTGTGACGAGGACAGTTTTGATTGCTTTTAACTCTTGGCTTCAGTTCAATACAAAGAGGTTCTTAGTGTATTATGACTTTTTTTTTTTAACATGCCCCTCTGGTGACAGTATACAGCTACAGCAGGTAAATGTGGATTTTACAGAGCTCTGCAAAACCCACCCAGGACCTATGGACTAACAATGCACTATTATTCAGTTCAATGCAGTTTTATTTATATAGCGCCAATTCACAACAACAGTTGCCTCAATGCACTTTATATTGTAGGGTAAAGACCCTATAATATTAGAGAGAAAACCCCAACAACTAGATGATCCTGCTATCAGAAAGCACTTGGCAACAGTGGGAAGAGAAACTCCCTTTTAACAGGAAGAAACCTCTGACAGAACCAGGCTCAGGGAGGGGAGGGAGAAGAGAGCAGAGGGAGAAAAGACAAAAGACACACAAGAGGAGAGAGCCAGAGTTTAACAATTATTAATGTTTGTTTAAACCTCTAAATGCAGTAATTTTGTATAAACATGTGGAGAGCGAAAAGAGCAGGCAGGATTGTAGCACGGTGGTTAGCACTGTTCCCTCATAGCAAGAAGGTTCTGGGTTCAAACCACCATCCGGCTGGGGCCTTTCTGTGTGGAGTTTGTATCTTCAGCGTGGGTTCTCTCTGACAAAGACATCCAGTTAGTGGGGTTGGGTTAATTGGTGATTCAAAATTGCCCATCAGTGTGAATGGTTTTCTGTCTCTTTGTGTTAGCCCGGCAACTGGCTGGTGACCTGTCCAGGGTGTACCCCGCCTCTCGCCCTACGGTAGGTGGGATAGGCTCCAGCCTATGAATGAGAATGGATGGATGGAATGAAAAGAGTTAAGTGAAGAAGAAACACTCAGTGCTTCATGGGAAGCCCCCTGCAGCGTAACTAAGGGAGGGTTCAGGGTCACCTGATCCAGCCCTAACTATAAGCTTTATCAAAAAGGAAAGTTTGAAGCCTAATCTTAAAAGTAGAAGGTAGAGGGTGTCTGTCTCCCAGACACATTATGCCAAGTCCTTAAATAGTAAAGAGTGTTATATCTACGTGCTTATATCTGATGTACAGACACTGTGAGGTGAGAAATTCTATAAAAGTTGTTGAAGGAATTCAGCATGAAGCAAGATGGCAAGTAAGAAATGCTGAGGACATCTGTAACTAAAGTAATAATTGTGAAGTTTTAAAGATAAACACGTAGAAAAACATGGGTAGAAAAGAGAAACTCTCTCAGGGAACTCAAGCCAAACCACTTTCCTTCCAGGAACCAGACTGCCCAGCTTTCTGCTTCTGTGGTAGAAATGATTTATAACTGTGGCACTGAAGTGGGTGGCACAGCATGGTGGCAGATGTAGAACATTTAATTGAGGCTAGCTGGATCAAAGTGTCAGCAGGAAGCACAGAAAGGTGTGCAAAAGTACAGTAAAAGAATCTTTGCCAAGTCTCCGTGCTCATCAGTAATCTTTTGTCTCTTTTTTTTTTGACCCACCCTACCCCCACCTCTTCTGTAGATCCACTCTTCTGTCAGTGCCAGCTTGAAATGAGAGCAACAGTGATGTATAACTGACTGCTGTCCTGTTTTCGCTAATTTGTAATTGAAGAGACTTTTTGTATTAAGCATATTTTGTGGTTAGGTGACTTCCAAATTAAACATAGACACTGTTTGTTCCTGTGAGTTCACTGAAAGGAGTGGGGCTCTGGAAATTTATCATTCCAGCCAACTGAGCTAAGCCATTGGGAGAAAGTCTGGGGTTGGCTGCTCCCACTTCTTCTTGGTAATGGAAAAACCCACACTGAGGGTAAAGATAAAGAATTGGGAGCAAAATTCACAGACTGTATCTCAATTCCCATTGGATTTTGGGCCCCAGTGCACACAATTTGGTCCATGCATATCTAATAATTTCCTCAGAATTTATTAATTTAATTTAAAATATTTTTAAAAGAGTGTCAGCTATTTTAAAGCTTATTTGATCTTTCTGCAAATCATTAGCTGCACGGCCTCATTGCTACTTGTCTTCAAAGCACACAGATTGAAACATCTTAATGCCGGTGCAGTTTCTCTTGAATGAGAAAGAGGATGGCTTCAATCTTCCACATGCTGTCGAGAGATAGAGGGAAGGAAAAGGAGTCCTGCGGGAGTTCAATGCATTATCCCAGTCAATATATTGATGCATGTTTGAGACTGATCCAAGGATAAAATCCCCTCAGAGGCAGAGGTAAGAAGAGAGGGAGAGATGGTGACGTTTATATTCATTTGTCCTCTACTTGTGAAACGTGTGCACTTCCTCTCACCCACTCATGAATAATAAATGCACACAGAGCTTAAATTGACCTCTTTGCTGTTATGTCAGATGATGGATTTGTTTGAAAACCACTTGACCTTGCCTCAAACATCATCACTGTGCTGTGTCATTGACCCTTGTACAAGGTTGCCAAGTCACAGCCTGGCACCAGCAGCTGAACCGCTGCACAAAAATGCCTACTTGGAGATTTGGTTCTTGTAACAGTTTGTCTGGCCCTCTAGGTCAAGCAGAATTCAGTCTCAGTCTCTGTGTCTCATTTGTTTTCTGTCTGCCAAGTGTCACACGTTGTTTACAGTAATTTAACTGAAAATGTTGTAATTGTATGTCAAATGTCTCATCACTGTGTTTGCTAATTCATTAAAATCTGACAGCTAGTTCAAATAAAGCTTATACCCCAGGGATACAATGTGTTGTTAATTAAACCTGTGGTGAATGTACAGGCATGTGTGTGAAAGCATCAGCAGTTGCTATATGCTACTTTAATGTATACCATCTTTGAGAAAGCACCACAAAAACAAACTTTTATTGAGATTCTGTTTTGTACAGACATGTAAGAAAAAAAAAAAAAAACACTAGCCAAGACAGCAATATGAAAAACATCATATGAATGTTGATTAAATCTCCTTTGAAGAGATGGAGACAACATCTCATCTAAATAACTGCCCTCAAGGTGTACATTTGAAATCAGTGTTGATGTATTCTTTTCTTTTTCACATTGTGCTCTAATGAGGCCCTGCTGGCACAATCACTTGTGTTCCCATCTCTGCCCAGTAGGAGATTTTGGTTGTGGAAGACTTTTTATTCTTTTCTGCAGCTTTAATTACCCCCCCTTTTAAAAACAATATCCTGAATTTTACTGAACATAGAATAACAACCTGGTTTGTCATGGTCAGTGTTAGATTGTTGATTAAAAGAAAAAGTAATCTGTCAGATATTTCTCCTTATTTTTTTTAAGATAATATACAATACTGTGCAAACGTTTTGAGCCACCCCTCATTTCTTTATACTTTGCTAGGAAAATGGGAAATAGGTACAATGATTTATTGAAACATGTGAAAATAAACATGGAAATACAGAATATAAGGGGGAAAAAAAGAAATTTGTACAATTCTAACATGCTTGAAAGTCAATATTTGGTATGACCACCTTTATTCTTCAGCACAGCCTGAACTCTCTTAGGCAAGCTTGTAATTTCTTTAAGTAATGAGTGAAAATGAATGAGTTATTATTAATCTCTGGCTCTCTTCCACAGTGTGTCTTTTGTCCTGTCTTCCTCCCCTCACCCCCAACCGGTCGTGGCAGATGGCTGCCCCTCCCTGAGCCTGGTTTCTTCCTGTTAAAAGGGAGTTTTTCCTTCCCACTGTTGCCAAGTTCTTGCACACAGGGGGTCGTCTGATTGTTGGGGTTTTTCTTTATTATTATAGGGTCTTTACCTTAGAATATAAAGCGCCTTGAGATGACTGTTGTTGTGATTTGGCGCTACATAAATAAATAAAATTGAATTGAACTGAATAGTTCTCCAGGCTTCTTGAAGGACATTCAAAGCTCTTCTTTGGATGTTGGCTGCCTTTTGTTATGTCCTCTGTCATGATGATCCCACACTGCTTCAATAATGTTGAGGTCTGGGCTCTGGGGACACCAGTCCATGACTGATAGTGTTCCACTGTGTGTTTTTCCATTCAGGTATGCTTTTACTGCATTGACAGTGTGTTTGGGGATCCAAATCTCCCTGTACTTCTCTGTGTTTATAATTTTATCAGTTTTGACGAGATCCTCAACACCACTGGCTGAATTGGAGCCCCAAACCATGACAGAGCCTCACCATGTTTTTTTTCATGTTTCTGAAGGACATGACTTTCAGATACTGTTCATCTGTTGTAAATAGTTTTTTAGGCCTACCGCTTCTTCTTTTGTCCTCCACTTGTCCAGTTTCCTCAGATTTTTATTTTCAAAGGACACACTGCACACCATGCTGAGATATGTCAAATTTTCAGCTAAGAGCTCTTTGGTAGTCATTTTGTTAGTGCAAAATACTATGTTATGCCTGTCAAACTGTTATGCCTTTCAAACTTGTAGATTCGGCTAAAGAAATGGGAACAAATGATGTGTTTTTGCAACAGGCTGCTATTAACAAAGTGCTTAAAGATACAATTTAAAATTGGTTCTTTGCTAAGTTGTCTGTCATGTGTGTTCATCCCTTGAGTTAGGTGTATATTTTATAGTTGAATGATTAAGTGGCTTAACTCATTTTTAGTCCAGTCCTTGTACAGACAATGCAGACAATACTTTCTGAAGATATTTCAAAGTTTTTCTTTGGACATTGGCTGTCCTCTGTACAAGGAATGGACTGGACTGGACTGAAAATGAGTTAAAAAGCAGCCAATGTCCAAAGAAAAACTTTGAAATATCTTCAGAAAGCCCGGAGAACTATTGCTCAAGAACACTTTAAAAAATTACAAGAAAGTCTGGCTTTTTGGAAGCAAAATACTAAGAAATGCAGGGTGGCTCAAGACTTTTGTACATGATTGTATTGTTATACTTTACCAGCCTAAAGATCACTTCATAGACAAAATTCATAGTGACAGTGAATCTCCTGTAGAAATGGGCAACATTTCCTCTACTGTCCACTATACTACAAGCCTTTTCACTTCTGATTTGTATCCTGTTAAAAATCTAATTTGGCTGCTTGATGAGGTCAACATATACTCATCTTGAGCATCAGTCTGGTTCTGGGGATCTTTTGCTTGCAGCTTTTTGTTAGCGTGTTGCCTTTGTAGATGCTTCGAAAGATGTTGTATTCACCAATAATCACATTAAATGTGTACTTAAAATAATTTTTGTTGAACATTATACCCAATACAGATCAAGGCTAATCAGCAACTGAACAAGTGAGTGTTTGTTTCTAATTAATATTGTTTTGTCTGTAATTTTGTAATGTCTGTTACTATGAAGAAACAGGATGTGTGAACTGGAACACTAGGAGATCCAAAACACTTGCTGTGTTTGTTAATAAAAAATGGCAACACAGCTGACCCAGTTTAAGAATGGACTGATTTAAGCTGTAGAATGTGTTTTAATTTTTCTCAACAGCCTAATCCCTAATTTAAGGCTGCTGACTGTCTTTTTCTTGCTGAAATGCATACAACAAAATCCCATCAGTAACGAATGAAGTAGGGTAATACAAATATGGGGTGGCCTTGTTGTCTTGTCACTCAGCAGCAACATTTTTTTTTTCATCTAGTTTCATGTGCACATTGTCTTTTAATAATCAGGCATTGTTACATGTTTTTAGTTTTAAATTAGTTTAACCATATTTTACTGTAAATTAAAAGAGGAAAAATGAACAGTCACTGAGCCCCTTTCTGTATATCTGGATTAATTAGTAATTCTAATTATGAGGGCCTGAAATCAAAATGTATCATTTAAAACAGAAAGCAACATCAAAAATAACTCTGTGTAAACAAACAATTACTACAACAAACTACATAGCCCTCTTTCAATTATTCCTGATCTTTACTTTCATATTTGTCCCTGTTTAGCCACTGTTGATAATAACAAGGTCAATCAGATACTGACCTTCATCAGTGTTTCTGTGTTCAACACAGATAAGACACTGCAAGTCTTTTAAAATAACAACATCCAGATCATTTAAAAACTACTCTCATAACAGAATATCACTAATTTTTCAGTGGAAAAAGGCCACCAAGACTCTTGAGAAATGATGCCACTTTGATGGACAGTTCACTTAAAACATACAGGAAAAGTGGCCAGAACATCGTACCCTACAGACAAAGAGAAAAATTGTATTAGGAAGAGTGTCAGAGAAGCACATAGATCAAGAGTCTCTGTGAGAGAGGAAGCGGCTGACAAAAATAAAGAGATGACAGAGAAAGCTTAAGGTGATGTGTAGCTGCCTCTGGCAAGACCTTAATAATATTGTGTAGTGTGCCATTCAAGTGTATTTTCAAATCTGTGTTTATGATGAGAGAGCAGATAATCTAAAACTGTGTGTGATGCATCCTGATTTTAGAATTGGTAAGAGTCTTGCTCAGATTATGTCTTTAATACATGACTAATAAAATATTCAAGTAGCATTTCCTGTGTAACATTTTTAGGAAAAGTAAATACCTGTCTCTCCTCATCTGACAAACACTAGAGGACTATCATCTGTTCACATAGTTAAGTGGTTACAACTGTCGTCACTGGAGTCACATGTGTGTCTTACAGCCAAAGATGAAATTTCACCAGAGCTTAGTTTCTTTGATTTCCATGTCTAAACCTATAAATATAAAAGAAAGATGGCTCTAAATGAGCCTCAGGAATGTATTCTTGCTATAATCTAATAAAATGTCATGAGGATGCAACTTGCAGCTATAAATCCAAGAACCACTAGAGTATGACCTGCAAATACCAGACTTATTAGAAATACCTGTGGGTGAGATGAAGGCCATAAAACAGAAGAATAGAGTTGAACAACAAAAGCTATTCAAAAGAGCTAAATCAGAACATTGTCATTTATCATATCCTGCTGAGACACTCTCACTTCCACCTGACAAAATGAAATAGAAATGATGTCACCCGGTTTCAATTCAGAGCTTCAACAGAGTAATAGGAAAGATATTCAAACAAATCCTATAGCTACCAAAAACAATACAATTTCCCCGTGACAATAGGGAACTAGATCAAAATTTAGGAATGGGATTTCATATCAACAGTTACTGGTTTTGTTTAAATAATTAAATTTCAGTGTACAGTCTGCTATGTCATGACAGTGAATAAATAAAAAACAAGTATTGCTTTTCATTGTGTGTTAGGTAAAAAGGAGGGTGGCAGAATGAGAGTATATTGAGTTAGAAAAATGTTCTACAATCACCAGCCATTTTGGTGGCTACACCTTGCTGGTACCGGGTTTAACCCCCTTTTGCCTTCAGAACTGCCATAACTCTTTGTTGCACAGATTCAACAAGGTGCTAGAAACATTCCTCAGTTGCTGCATATTTGTTAGCTGCACATCCATGATGCAAATCTGCCGTTCCACAACATCCAAAGGTGTTTTGGTGACTGTGGAAGCCTTTTAAGTACAGTGAACTCATTTTCATCTTCAAAAAACCAGTTTGAGATGATTTGAACTTTGTGATATGATGTCTTATCCTGCTGGAAGCAGCCATCAGAATATGGGTACACTGTGGTCATGGAAATGGTCAGCAACAATACTCAGGTAGGCTGTGGCATTTAAACGATCCTAATGTGGTACTAAGGGCCCGAAAGTGTGCCAGGAAAACATCATCCACACCATTACACCACCAGCAGCCTGAAACGTTGATACAAGGCAGGATTTTGGTATAAACAACATGCTTTCATGTTGTTTATACCATCCAATTGCTGCAGCAGAAATCAAGACTAATTACACCAGGCAACATTTTTCTAATCTTCTACTGTCCAATTTTAGTGAGTTCATCTCAGCTGACAACAGTGGCACCTGGTGTGATCTTCTGCTGTTGTAGCCCAGTTGCATCAAGGTTCAATGTGTTGTGCATTCAGAGATGCTCTTCTGCATACCTTGGTTGTAACAAGTGGTTATTTGAGTTACTGTTGCCTTCCTATCAACTCAAAGCATTCTGGCCATGCCACGTTCAAAGTCA
>VUQS01010992.1:21645-32644 GCA_015108495.1 Heterochromis multidens
AGTCACTTAAATCACCTTTCTTCCTTATTCTGATACTTGAACTTCAGCAGATCTTCTTGACCATGTCTACATGCCTAAATGCATTCAGCTGCTGTCATGTGACTGGTCGATTAGATATTTGTGTCACAAAATGCTGATGCAATTTCTGCAATTTTGTATTGTGCAAGAAATTTTGCAGGAAATTGTGACAATGTTTGCAATTGTGAACAAAAAACACTGATACCTAAAAAAAAAAAAAGAGATATTATATATACTGTATATGAAAGAAACAATATTGAATATATCAAGACACCAAGTGTAGTCAGCTGCAGAAAGATAGAAAAAGAACACCTGAAAAATATTACCGAAAACAACAGACCGCAAGAACATTGCTCAGATAGTGGCTCTTTCAAGAGCATTTTTGCGAGCTGTTCAATCAACCAGAGGGTGAGTCTGACAAAAAGCACACCTTAGCTAGAGTTAAAACATATTCCATTTCAGGTTCTGCAGCGAGCATATCAATATGTGACATTTTCCCTGTGAGAACTCATTTTGAGGGTCATGTTTTAAAAACCATTATAAAGCAACAGAAAGAAAGCATGGCACGTTCCAAAGAGGCTGCCTGTGTGGTACAGACAGCATGAAAATCCACTCAGCATTGGACAGCACTAATTTCATTTGGCTGGCTAAATCAATATATATTTCATACGTTGTGTCACCAGCAACATCAATCCAATTGCATTATTGAATGTACTGTGTTCATAGTTGTGTTTCTTACTGTCAGTTTATGGTTTTCATTTACTTTTCTCTTTGTCTGTGGTCTTTTGTCATTGGATAAAGACTAACTGGACATCGAAAAGTTTTTAGGCCTCATTCACATAGGCCTGGATATCGGGCAACAACCCCCGGGCAACTTCACTAGGGAAAAAATGTGAATCCTCCAACTGGTTGCCAAGTGGTTGCTGGCTGTCGCTGGGTGAAATTGCTCACAAAGTGGGTGCTGCACCAAAAACCTCTTTGTGAATGCTTTGGTCCCTAGCAGATTGCTGTGCAGATTGTGTCACACTATTCATAGTTTCACTACCACTTAGCGAGTAGTTTGAGAGTGTTTGCAGAATAGTTGGCATCTACCATACAAACTATGGGCAACCACAGTAATCTGCTGGTGACCAAAGTAAACACAAAGATGTTTTCGTGGCAGCAACGTATCCCTTTTTACAACCATTTCACCTAGTGACAGTCAACTGGTTGGGGAAAATAAATTTTTCCTAGCAACCGGTGGTTACCAGGTAGTCACTGAACGGTTTCTAGTTCCTGCATGAATGGAGCCTTAAATAAGATAATGCTTGTTTTCAAATGTTGTTACTTTAAAGTAATAATTCCTTCCTTAAGCAACTGTAAACACCTAAGCTGCAAAATCATACTTTTTAAGAGAAACATCATGAAAATGTTTATATTGAAAATGTTTGCCAAATAGCTGCATGTGTCTATAAAACATATTTGCAATATATTCAGTGGCAATTTAATTGATGTCATTTCTAAACTAGCCAGTCTTCTTGGACTTGTTTACTCAGCAACTAAGTTGTGATTAATGCTTTTAAAGGTTTTACTGAGACAACGTCAGCACTTGCTGGTACCGGCAAGGATTAAGGAAAGCTCATGGACTTGGTTAAATGTTGAAAAAGTCAGAAGACCGAATGAGTACTTTATTGATGTTTAATCACACTATTGGTTTAAGCTGTTAACTGCGACCTCTAGTATCAGAGTCATGCACTTTGTACCCACATCTACCCCTACTAGTTCCTAATAGTTAAACAAATAAAAGAAAAATCATGCTATGTTTAGCAATGTTTGAATGAACACAATTGTGGTAGCAAATATGTTTCATTGTAGACATTTATTGAACATTTTCAGACACAGAGTTGTCTCAGGCTGGTTCACATATTCCCATGACTTATTAACCAGCCTATTATTTTACCTCCAGGGTGAGAAAGAAGATCATTGTGTGGGAAGAGCTAAATGTAATTCTGCCTGGTTGCACATTTTGGAACAAACTGTTAGCTGTGGTTTGTCATGCCATGTGTGTACAACAAGGCCCATGTGTCCTTTAAATTTCATTCCAGCCAAACACTTCAGCAGGTGATTTCACTTTGGAGTTTTCCTCTGTGGTTCAAGGTATTTTAATTAGTGTCGAAGTGTTTGGTTGGAATGACAACCTGCATGCACGTCCCTTGATGCCTCAAAGCGGTTTGAGAGGCAGTGGTGTAGAACAATGAAAGGCTATACCTCTCTGTGTTCCAACACATCCCCAGCTGCCAGATTAAATCAAAGAGCAACAGTGTTCAAAGGAAGGGCACGCCCCAGTCAGACCAATCCATCATCTGATGCAACAATGGAAGTCAGGTTTATATTGGCTAAACATTTATTATTCATGCACTGTTCATAAGGAAGGCAAGTGAAGGGGGAATGAACATAAATCTTTCCATTTCTTATTGTTTATTTTTCTCTCAGGGAGAGAGAACCCCCCCCCTCCCCATCACGCTCTCATACAGGCACATAGACACACAACTCTCTCTCTCTCTCTCTCTCTCTCTCTCTCTCCATGAAACAGGCTCAAGATTCATCAGTATATTGACCCACAGAGCAAACCCCCTGAGGAATTGTTCCTGCTTCCTCCTCTTTTTCAGCCTTCCAAGGTTGACTCAACCCTGTCAACTCAAACAACATGAGCTGTTAGCATGCAATGATTTTTTTTTACACTGTTGATTGATGCCTTATAGCATTTTATCAGAATTGCTGCATGCTGCTTTTGATTATTCTTGACTTTGACAGTAATAACGATGATGATGATGATGATGATGATCACTGAATATATTACTTCAAGACAGATGTCTTGTTTTTAAAGCCTTTGAGATCCGAACAAAGCATTTGGTTTACTTTTTTATTCTTGAGGGATAATGTGATCAGTTGTAGTTTCTCAGATTGTCTATTTGCTACAAATGAGGGAAATTTCAATGAAATGAAAATAATTAGTTTTAGTATTGCAGGAGGAACAGTGCAGATGACTTGCGAAGCTCTATGGTGCATTAATTATGGCAGCTAGAATGCTGTGATAAATAAATAAATAATATCACAACAAGATTTTTTTTTTTAAAGTTAAGTTCAGTTTCAGGTGTGTAATTTGATGAATATACATAATTCAAGAAATATTTCTAAAGGAGTTAGGTAAAATTATACAAAATTATTGTACTGAATGACTTTCAACACACTAATCAACTCAATAAGTTGTCAAGGCAACAGTCTACAGTGGTTCAGCTCTTACATCTCAAGGAGGATTCATTTTTCTCAGTTATGTTAATGACAAACTTGCGTGCAGCAGAAATGAGTTGTTATCTAATGAAAAATTCCATCCGCCAATATTTTCACTTTTAAAGTACCATGATAGATGTAACATTGTTCTAGAACAAGTAATTAGGCTGTAACTTTAACAGAATTAAAAATGTCTATTTTTGCTGATGATTTTTCATGTCACACTCGCACATAGTGAGCCAAACAAGGACACTTAAACCCTCTCTACATAAAACACAATTTCCTCTTTGTCCATCGCTTTGTAGCTGACACAGTTGTTAAATTTGACATTCCAGGTTCTAGTTTTGTAGGCAACCCACTTTTAAATTTCCCAACCCAGTGATATCCTTGGATCCCATAGCAAAGTTTTAGTGTCCCTAATAAATAGTCAGCTGAAACTGTATCTGTAATCAAATAGCATTTTACAGTCAGAGCAGTCAGGATTTGTAGCACAACTACAGGTGCAGTGCATGCACTCAGTGAGATTATTGAAGCCCTGGATTATCGCTAGTACTGCACTGCACTTTTCATAGACCTATCAAAAGCATTTGATTTGGTATAGGTTTCACAAAGGTTTCATAAAATTGAAACTATTGATTGTTATAAATAGTAAGGACTCTGGCTGGATGCTAGACTTTTAGGAACTATGTGAAACACCTATCAAAGAAATTAAAGACAAAAACTGGATTTTTAAAAAACAAATCTTGTTTCTCATCCACTTATCATAAGATCATTGTACAATCCACAGTTTTATCTGTGTTTGATTATGGTGATGTTGTTTATATGCATGCCTCTTAATTTACCTTAAAACCTCTCAATTTTGTGTATCACAGTGTGCTGCAACTTATCACAGGTGATTCTCTTCTTACTCACCACTGCATCTTATATGAAAAAGTGGGAGAAAAAAAAGAGGGGAGCATTGTATGATGTTTATTTACGAGGCTCTACTGCATAGATTGCATGCTTATCTCTGCTCTTTCATTAAATACAATTAAACACAATACTTTCAAAGTCAGATCACAAAACATTTTAACATTAGCTGCATCTCTTTTTGAACTTGGAACTGGATTTAAGTACTTTGCTGCCTATAAATGGAACAAACTACAAAAAGCTGTAAAACTATATTCTTTGATTTCAGTGGAACATTGTAAAAGGTTGTATTTATTTATTTGCAACTACCCTTGTACATGCTTTTCTTAATTTTCTTAAAAAGTTGCCAAATTTCACTAATATTCCACTGTTTGTCATCACTGCATCACTGCTTGTTCTGATTTCTTAATGAGTGTACGGTCTGCTTTGAATATATTTCAAAATTCTCCAAAGTTTATTTTAGCTTCACAGTTGTGGAGCTGTTACCGACTTCATTTTGGGAATGTTGTTTTTCAGGTGGAAATTTAAAAAAAGAAAAATGTATGTTTTCGAGGAAGCTTGACCCCTTCTGGCATGATGCAAAAGAAAAAAAAAAAAGAATAAAATTAATTAATTAATTAATTAAATATTACATATCAATGAATAAATTAATGAATGATCTGTTATTGTCATAATACAATGAAATTTGGTTTGGTTTTCTCTTAAGGATTTTTAAAAAAAAAAGTTAGATTACTGCAGTAATATAATCCATCCATTTTCATCCACTTATTTAATTTTGGGTTGCAGGGGGGCTAGAGCCTATCCCAGCTATCATGGAGCAAGAGGTGGAATACACCCTGGACAGGTTGCCAGGGCTAACACAAAGAGACAGACAATCATGCACACCTATGGCCAACTTAGAATCACCAATTAACCTAACATGCATGCCTTTGGACTGTGGGAGGAAGCCAGGGCACCTGGAGAGAATATGGGCACAGGGAGAACATGCAAAATCTACACAGAAAGGCCTCAGCTAACTGATGGATTCAAACACAGGGACTTCTTGCTGTAGGGTGATAGTGCTAACCACAACCCCACTATGTGTAACTATAATAGAAATAGAAGTATATTTTGTAATATGTTCACATATTACTGATGTTAGGCAGATTTCCTTGGTGTGACAGAAGAGGGCAGGGAGGATGCAGGTAATGTGACTAAAAAGATTGTTTCAATATCAAAAAGAAACATGTAATGACAACATAATCAAAATGCAGATTACAAATTTGTATGACATATTGTTGGTTCATTTGTTTGACTGATTCTTCTCCTTCTTATTCTTTTGGCTGGTCCCTTTAGGGTTAATGTTACTGGAGCACTTCACTGTTTTGCTTATTGAGTCATTATTTATAAAAGCATCTGTTTAATGGCCGAACCAGAAGTTGGATCTCAGCTGTAATGAAATAGTTTACTTGTCTTTAATGTCACTGTGAGAGTTTGTATAAATTACAGTCCACAATATCTCACAGGGCAGAGAGTGTGAGATTGAGTGGGCCACAAAAATCCACGTGACACACAGACCAATTCCATATATATTCATTGCTTTCCACACAGTGAATGCACAACAACAGAAAAAAAAAATGATAGGGCTGAGTGTCAAGTGGGACTGCAGGAGAACACTTCTGAATTAAATCAAAGTATAATATAAAACACTGTTTACAAAGCTACAGAAATCTTCTGCAATGATTACATTACAGATAGTGACAATTGTTCTTCTAACAGTTTGATGATAGCTGCTTATCCTGGCTATAAAATAAAGCTGTATCATATTTTAATTATTATGTTGGTCTTGTTATAGTTACCAAATGCTACATGGTTGTTGCAGTTAAATTTTGTCATATCCAATTCTCAGGAGGGAATAGTTTAATATAGTGCAGAATAAAACCGTGGCCCTGAGGGATAAAATAATTTGTTGCTAAAACATGTTGTCACATTTAATATCACAACATCTGAAAATACGTACAGTATGTCCTTCAACGACAAGCTGGGAGGACAGATTTCTTTATCAGCAATCTGTTTACTGTTGACAGCAGCAATAATTTATGATGACAAAAATGGCATGTTGTTTATATACAGTATATTTATTTTAATCATTTAGAGGTATTGATCTACAAATTTTGGAGGAGTAATCTTTTCATTTTGTGGGAAGATGACTAACAAATAAACAGTGGTGTTAAGTAATAGCTTAAGATTGAAATTGTTTGGTTTAATTGTGCAGAAGTACATGATAGCCAGTTTGTTATCAGGGAGCTAACAGAGAGAGTTGATCACATTCAAGGTGTAAAGTGATGATCATCACTTTATGAATAATAAAAAAAAAAAAAGCACTAATTTCAGGGCACTGACTGAGTCAAGAACAAAGTAATTTTTGTTTGTATTTACTCATCCCCCATCTTTGTTTATTGTTATTAAGGAATTTCATGATGTGGCAACTCTGTTAAGTAATCAGTAGAAGAAGCCCCATCTTTTAAGCTGTATTTTTTCTGCTCTAAACAAGCACATGCATCCAGTGATACATTATTGCACTGAACAGTGGTATACATAGCAGACAGCATTGATTTATCACTCTCATTATGCCACATTAACAAGACTAGAGCAGTGACAAAAGAGTTGAAGGAGAGGAAGTGAGTCAGAGACCTAAAGGAAAGTTACTGGAATAGATTTAACAAGTAATGCATCATTAATTCAGCCTCCTCTCTACGTCTCACATCTCTGTTTCCTGTTGACATGTGTCACTCTTTAATCTGTAAGCCCCAAATTAAAAGCAATGAATATACCGCCGAGATCTGTGCCACCCAGACACTTTACCACAGTCTCTTCCTCTACAGAAAGCGGTGGGAACTGGGCATTTTGGCAGCATGTGCTGTGCAGGCTTTCTTGTCTAACCACGACTAACTGTGACTAGGTTTCATTGTTTCATAATAATGAATATTGAATCCTCTATCAAGCATTTTTCTCAAAACCACACAGTCTATGCCACATTGTTCTGATTTTCTGTGCCCTCCTTACTTGGAGTGCTTTAAAACAGATATGACCAGAACTAAAATCAGTCAAATTATAGCACAAAATCCAGTAGAGATGAAACATTTAATCGCCGGAAAATACATTTGCAATTTGAAAATTTAATAATCAAATAATTATTTTAATTATTTTTCTCAAATATCCTCCCTAGCCTTAAGTTTTCAAATGTGATGAATCACTAAATGTATCTTTTTTGTTAGTGTAAATAGAATGTATTTGGGATATTTCGAATTGTTAGTTTGACACAGTGAAGCCTTTTTAAAAAATAGAGGTGGATGCGTTATAGCATATTCTGACATTACAATTCATATTTAATATTTAGGTAGTATTACATAACATTTGTAATTGTTTATGAGTATTTGTTTCTTGCACACTTAAAAGTGCTAATTACAGTGTCATAAACATTAAAAATTGCAATATGATGCATCAGCTTAATGATAATGTCCTTATTTATTATATTTTTATTACTATTTTTGCTAAACCGTCACCTTTAGCTTACATTGCATTTGCTGCTGCAGATTGGTTGCATGCAAAGATACAGATGTGATTTCTAAAAGTCTGTGAGTGCTCATTTAAACTAGTATAGTATCAGGACATAGTAGTACAGCAATTATGCATAATTTTGTGCAACCTACTTCATTTTCATTCTTATGCATCAGACTCTGTGTATTAAATGCATTTAATAAGATGGTTGTTCCAGGATCAGCACAGTGTTAAACATCTTTTCACACCCTGTCTCATAAACACTGTGTCAGCGTCAGCTGGCTCTTTGCCTATCTGTGTACTTTATCCACATCTGCCAGCCTTAAGATAAGAACTGTCATTTCCAGCCCATTAGAGGTCTTGGACACAACTTATCCGATGGGAGCTGCTTGCCAGACAGTCATTACCAGTAGTTTATAAACTGGATGTATTTGACGAGTGACCTTACAGATCTTACAGCTAAACAGACACCATATATAAGGATTTCAAATGATCTTACTGTAAAACAAATGGAATGGCCTTAGATGAAGCCAAATTATTTTCTTAAAACACAACTAGAATATGTGATAAAAGTTACTGAAAGCACTGTTAAAGGCCATGGAGAGCATGTCTTCTTCACAGATCTGCTAAGATGAAATCTAACAGTATGGTATGTATGATATAATGTTAGCTGTAATAGAAATATGTTTTTCCAGTAGAGGTTAAACTGAAACATCCCTCTCCTGAAACTGACTGGCATGAGAGGTTTTTTTTGTTGATTCACTTATTTGTACATTTATTACTTTGTGTACTCATTTTTGATCACAGATAGACTGGTGTACAGAGTCAAAACTACAAAAACTGTGTCTATATTCAACAAATTATGGACCTAACTATCAACTTTAAACTAGTGCTAGATGAAAGGTGAACAAGTGTTTGCCAGCCACAGATTCACACTCTGTGAAGGGATGTCAGAGTAACCATGTGTAGGTAAAGGCAAGCTCTAGCATCAAATAGGAATTGAGTACAGGACCTGGTTGAAAAAACAAGGCACATTTTGAAACCATGATGAGGTAATTAGTTTGCTCAGTATTTACATCACATTGCATTATAACTAAAAACAACTGAGACATTAACAGATCTTTTGCCTTACTTGAGGGAATGTGGTATCACTTCACAGACAGAGCCAAGAAGCTTTTTTTTTTTTTTTTTTCTTTTGGGTTGAATCATACAGAATGAGAATACCATAGTCCACATTTACATTTGCGTATGCCATTCAACACTTTGAATTCATACACCCTTGCCATGAGGCTCCTGCCTGGAGGAAATCATATCACTGACTGCACCTTTTTACACACTCATTGATACTGCAAAGCTACACTTTCATTCCTTGTTTTTTTATATGCCCACGTGTGATTTGTTTGTGGTTGTGCTGTCTGAATTAGCTTATCTCAGAGATTCAGTGCACCACTGAAAATGAATCAGAAATTGTGGGAAGGGTGACTGGAATGCCTCAGGTCTAAATTTTCTGGCATTTGGATCTTTCTCATTTGGGACGGTCAATACTATATTAAAGGAGATTTTTCTTGAGTTCACATGTTCCCACTGAAGATTATTGTCAGTTTAATCATGTTTCCAAACATAAAATTACACAGCTCCAGGCCTTGTCAAAAATGAATGTTTAAGTAAAGACTGCCATTTGAAACCGATTGTCATTCTTTGGATTTTGCCATTTCCTAGTCTGACAAAAACATGGAAAATGGGTAAATTTCAATTCTATACTCAATACACCTATCTTAACCCCATCAGTGATGTTATGAGACAGTTATAAGTCAGTAAAACAGATAGGGGCACAGTAGCTGAGTCAGTAATTGCTCTTGGTCTGTTATTTAGGCTCACATTAACACAAGTAAAGAGCAGAATAGCTGGTTAGAAGTCATAAATGTTTCCATCCCAGCTGCATGCTCTGTTGCCTTTGATGCGTGATCTAATGTGCACCCACTGATTGGCACATTAATAAAGGGGAAGTAGAAAATGGTGTGAGGTACCTCCTTTTTGTTCGTTAACTGAGCTGTGTCAGTGTGGTTACTCTGGAAGCCTGTCTCATCTTGTATGCAAACCCCACTTAAAGCAAATGAATCATGGAGAGACTACCTATAAGCATGGTAATAAGACTGCGTGGCCAGGTCATTTTATTGTGAGCTAATATAGTTAGTGTCTGTGTCGTGAAATTTTCCTCACAGAGCAAAATAAACATCTCATGCTGAGAAATACTTTGACAAAACTTTTGTCAACTTTTGTTAGGTTAAAACCAACAAAATATATGTGACCTTGTTCTTTTAATAATACAAACTGAATTTATTGATATAATGATATGTGGATACACCTTCTGTTTAAACGGTCTCCATTTTGTCCACATTCATTATGATTTCTCTGTAGCCTGAAGATAATGGCTACAGAAAAATCTGTAGCCATTTAACACTGTTGCCTCACAGCAAGACCATCTTGGGTTTGAATCCACTGGCCAGCTGGGGCCTTTCTGTATGGAGTTTGCCTGTTCTCACTATGACTGTGTGGGTTCTCTCTGATTGCTCCAGCTTCCTCCCACAGTCCAAACACATTGGCAGTAGGAATGAATGTTAGCCCTGCAACAGACTGGCAAATCCCCACCCACCTCAAAAACAAAATAAAACAAAAAAACACTGGATACATGGATGAAAATTGATGGATTATAGAAAACAATGTTTTTTTTTAACAATTAGGCAGAGGTGGGAAGTAATGAAGTACAAATACTTCGTTACTGTACTTAAGTAGAATTTTTTTCTGTACTTTACTTGAGTATTTATTTTTTTGACAACTTTTTATTTTTACTCCCTACTTTTTAACACAAATATCTGTACTTTCTACTCCTTACATTTTCAAAACAGGCTCGTTACTTTTTTATTATTTCACGTCACTGCGCCATCAAATATCAAACTGATTTGAGCCTAAACAGTAACACATGAAAGGCAATCCTATTGGTGTATCCATCAACAGGTTATTGCATACAAAGAGATGAAAGAGGCAAAACCATATAATTTATGCATCATTTATGCATCATTTCTAGCGCTATAGTCAGGGGTTAAAGTGGGGCCGTGTTTTTTGGCACAACACCGGAACGAGTGCAGATGTCCATAAGTTGTGGTCGCGGTACTTCAGCATCTAGCTACCCCTACAGAAGAGGAGCGAGTATAAAGGGAGTAACACTTTTTTTTTTTTTTTTAAGTGGCAGATAATTTTAAAT
>VUQS01010993.1:4122-19101 GCA_015108495.1 Heterochromis multidens
AAGCTTTTATTCAACACTTCAAAGTCCCAGAAAGCTGAATCTGTTCATCTGGACGTAGCATTTCCAGTGGGAGAAACGTTTCGTCACTATGCAAGCAACTTCTTCAGTCTCAGCTGACTGCAGGTTTCTAACTAACAAAGGCCCTTTGTCAGTCAGTGGTGCTAGTTTAGATCATTATGCAAATGTACTGTTTATAAGGTTGGGGGAAACCTGCAGTCAGCTGAGACTGAAGAAGTCACCAGAGGTGACAACATGTTTCTCCCACTGAAAACGCTATGTCCAGATGAACAGATTCAGCTTTCTGGGATTTCCTTACCTGGATTATTGAGCATGCGTCAAGACAACACTTCAAAGTCACCATCGTTGTTTTCCTTTCAGGGTCCAGAGGAGCCTTTTGTGAGTTGAGGCAGAGTGATCGGAGGATGCTAGACTTTTATTCCAAACTTGGCTCCTTTAAACCCGTACACGTGGACGGGCTACCTCAAGGCATCCTCGTAATGGCAACAAGCCTGTGAAAAAGGTCGCTCACGAGCATTTTCCTCAGGTGCTGTGAATAATCACTAACTCTGCAGCATATTAAACTGATCCAAACTTTAGTCAGCTAATCAGTGTGATCTTCCTCCCATTGCCAAGTCTTTGAAATGCTCGATTAAGTCTGAATAACAAACTACTGTATAGTGAAAAGTGTAATGCATTACTATTGATTTTGTAGACATGAAAACTGTCAAATGTATAGGTATTATTTTTTAGATCAGTTTGTTGATCACGTTAAATAAAAACCATAAAACACCATAGCGGATTGAACATTAAGATTTTAATTTGTTGTTTCACATGTAATCGCATGTTTTGCTGTAGGTGGCACACAAACATTTAAACAAGAAGAAATTTTAATATTTTCATAGGATACACAGAATATATTAATATATGGTTGATTATGGTTACATTAAACCAGCTGGTGTTTCACATGTTCTCTGACTTGAGAAGCTTATAATTACTCAATGTATGTGAGGCAACATTTGAGCTGAGGGGTGTAATACAAGGCAAGCCAGGCTTTCTTTGTATAAGCTGGCTTGACAAAACCTTCTGTGACAAATAACAGGTTTGATAAGAAGCTTTCACACACATGTCGACAACCCATTATTTTCAATGGTTTATGCAAAACAACAATGGTTTGTTGCTGTAAGCAAAGCACAAGTGGAGTGTAAGAACTCTTGCTGGCACCACAGTCAAAGTTCAATAAATTTAGAGCCTGACCACTGCCTAACCAGCCAAAAGAAACCAAAAATTCATTTGGATGTTTTCTGATCTGCCTACAGAAAATAAAGGAAGATTAGAGTGTGTGTGTGTGTGTGTGTGTGTGTGTGTGTGTGTGTGTGTGTAAATTAACAGAATTGTACAACACCTGTCTGACTTTGTAACTAGACCACAGGAGAAAAAACCTCTCTAACACATTTCCATCCAAACAAACACATCAGGTGTGTGTTGTAGGTCAGCAGATTGGTCCTCTCAATAAGTCTACAGGTCTACTAAAGCTAATGGGGTAACGAGGAGAAGAAGAAGAAGTAAAGAAAACAGACAGACAAACAGACATCCTGCTGGAAGGTCTGAAAACTCTGTGTGAAAGCAGCTTTAGTTCAGGCCTTTTGCTTCAGGCTCTGTGGGCACTCACATAAAAGGGGGACATTTGATGTCCTTTGACTCCTTTTCTGCACAAAATAAACGGATGGAGTGTCAGTCAGGAGAAATGGGTCATGAAGCGATATGAAAAATATTAAAAAAAAATATTAGGCTCTTTACCATGCAGTGCACACTTGATTCTGGGATTTATTTCTAACATGACAGCTGTGCATTAGAGCTTTTAAACTTTAAACTGGATCTATTTAAATATTTAAACTGTATTCGGGTCTGAGACGGTCCCATAATAAAAAAGATGTGGGTCACTTTTGTTTTTGGCCTAAATTAAGGTGAATAATTGATTTTCTTGATTAGATACTCTAATAATAATAACAGACTAATCAATTCTCTGATCGGTCTATAGGCTGTCATACTGACAGTGTAAACTAGACTTAGTAGCAAAGTAGGACCTAACAAAAACACACCTATTTTATGGATTTTCTGTATCACTACCTCGACACAGTTTGTGCTGCAATAACTTTACTGCACAGCTTTTCAGCAGTATTACTACCTGAACAGGCTGTATATGAAAGTTTATCCCCTCAGGTGAGAATGTATCGCTGTTAGAGCGTGTTGTCAGAAAACAATGAGTAAACGTGGTGCTTGAAGCCAATTTTAAACAAAACTCTGATGTAAAACCCAGACTGCATTGTGATCTCCAACAGTACAAGAGAAGTCACCTTTGTGACACTGAAACTTTGACTTTAGGATCAACATATCTTGCTGATTAATTTTGCTTTATAGTACACCCCTCTGGACTTGCCTAGAATACAGAACAGCTGATATAAAAGAAGTGAACATGTCTGGACCTATTGCATTTATATTATGACAAAACTTCAGTGTGTCATATAGATAAATAAAACCTAAAGCAACAAGTGACATTAAATATTTCAAGTAATGTAAGAACATCTTTCTTTTTTTTTTTTTTTTATGCTTTTTCACCTCGTTTACCTGAGGGTCTGACCTGCAGAGTTTGGCTGCAGGAAAGGAGATCTACATTTTACCTGGTGTTTAACAGACTCAGTAGTCTCAAACCAAGAGGTTTAGACAGCAATATAGCAGTGCTGAAATTAAGTAGTTATGCCTTTTAAAATATCGGTTTTTGGCTGCATGAGTCAGCCAGTCTATGGTTCATGACACACAACTGTCCTTCAGGGTTTCCCTTTTATCTTTTTTGCCTCTCAGTTATCATCATTAGATAATGTCAAAGTTTGGTCACACTATATTGCACAGAAACCTGAACAGGAATTTAATATCTACTCTCCATGGAGCAAAGCTGCACCTTCAGTCCTGCCCCTTTCAAATAAACTCCAGCCCTTCATACTTTACGTCTCCTATCTTTGTCTCAGGAAGCAGCACCCGGCCGTCTAGTGTAAACGCTATGATGTAGGTAGCAATCTTGCCTGCATCCTCCTCTGATTTTAGGGCCAGGACAATTTGATCATCTGTGTCTGGGACAAATTTAAAAGATGAGAAGCCGCGTGTGAGGTTGAGCGGTCCGATGCGCCGCACAGTGATGGAGCTGAAGTCTGCAGGGCAGGACAAGAGGAGGTTGGTGGCACGCCGCTCATCTGCGGTCTCTTCATAACGCTCGTGACTGGCACGACGAGGGAGAAAAAACCATCGCTGGAGAAGCTCGCTCCAAGCTGCTGATTCGTGGATAAGGTAGCCTAGAGAACAAGGAGAGGTAACAGAAATGAGTGCAAGGAGTTAGAGATCATTTCCACATTTCACAATGCTTTGTCCCTTCCCTCACATTTTGGTTTCAATAGCTTGAGATTTTAAGCTTTTTTTTTTTGTCCCAGAATTTATCTTTTAGACTTTATTCAAGCTGTCCACCACTCTTACTTGTTGTAAGCGCAGCCCAGTTGCACCAAAATTCAATTCCCATTCATGCCTGTTTGAACAGAACAAGTCATTTTGCATCCAGTCGCAAACTAATCCCTATAAAACAGATCTATAGCAGAACCTGTGGGCAAGAGACAGGATTATTCGCACTGAAAGCTTTCAGGTTTCTGCTTCTAGTCCGGACACCACTGACAAGGCTTTGAGCAGGCTTTTATTACACGTAGGTAAACAGTCCATGTGGAAAGCGAAAGGGGGAACACATTCGCTGAAATGCAATCTTGAAACCCACTGGCTATTGTCTGGAGACAATTTAGCTTTTTATGACTTTTCTTTTTTTTTTTTTTTTTAAACTTGTCACCATTTAACAATGACCTGCACACAGAAAAGGAAGTCTTGGCTTGCGTATCTGACTATATCAGAAGACAGCCAAAGGGTTGGGGAAACTTGTTCAAGATTGCAAGTTTCTCTAATGTTCAGCCAGTTTGTGAGAGGAAAGGATTTGACCTCTTATTTAAAAAAATATGGTTGACTGAAGCATAAAGGAAATGTTTTTTGGCTGCACTGAAGGTAAAAAGAATAAAAAGTGGGATAAAAGCTGTTTAATTTACACCTTTGTGGACTGCTGTTGTCACCACAACAGCCATGCTGGCTCCTGATGAGGATTAAAAAACATTTCCTGTTCCTTTCTTCTTTTGGCTACACTAACAGGGAAAACTGGACCAGCCAGATTTTGGTTAGACTGTAGCATCAGAAGATATATTATTAGTCAATATTAGTAGCACAAACATTAGTAAGCAAAAAAGACCTGAAATCTCTGCAAGTTTTGGTCAAACTTTAAAAAAAAGTATTTTTAAGTTTATATAGTCTATATAATGACACACAAATGTGACCTGAGATGATCACTGTATTGAACATCAATTAGAAATAAAGCAGTAAATCAGTGCTTTTTTCAAATTAAATAGGCAAATATCTAAATGTGAATTTAATTGAGTTTAGTAATAACAAAAAAGGAGCCAATAAATAAGGTGTGATACCAATTCAGACTGTAAAGAAGAAATAAAAACAGTCCCATCAGTACCTGGTGGTTTGATCCCTGCTGCACTTCGCAGGGCGTTGTAGTGTGGCACCCAATTTTGATGCTCCACCTCGCCACTGACGCCAACAACTTTCACCCACTCGGGATTGTTGTTGACGACGTCCCCAGAGGTTGTTGTCCATTCCTTCCCCAGGCCTCCAACAAACAGGTGCTCATCCTTCACTGCAAGCCACTCTGCCTTGAAACCTGCACAAGCAAACCAAATGGTAGACTGGTTCTTATATAGCACTTTTCTACTCTATACAACATGCCTTATTCACTCATTCTACTCACTTTTTCTATTCCTAAGTACTTTCTATCTAACAGTCACACATTCATACTCCAGTGGACACATCGGAGAGGAGAGCAACTTGGGGTTCAGTATCTTGCCCAAGGATACATTGGCATGCAGGCTGGAGCAGCCAGGGATCGAACCACCAACCTTCCGATTAGTAGATGACCTACATTAGTAGATGGCTACAGCCACCCCCAAAGACACGTGTGTGAGAGACATTTTTGGTTATTTTCCAGTGAACAAAGACAAACAGTTTTGACAGTCCAGTGTATGACTACACAAGTGGACTACCATGCAGTGGTTTAGTTTAATCATATTTAATTTATTACTTCAAACTGGATAACTATATCAGCAGTGGTAGGCTGAATTATTATTAAATAAATGGACCATTAACATACAATGAAGCGTGCATTATAAGTCTCATTATAGCAGCCTCTCTGTGGCATTTTAAACTGGTTTAAAAAATCTGCAGTCTGACTGTCCCCTGAAATGGTCACTAAAGTTTTGGAGTTCATGTTGTGTTTTTATTTGCTAGCTTAAAAAAAATTTCATTGCCTCTCTTTAGACCGCCTTAATATATCCTTAACAGCTGCCGCTATCCTCCTTTCTTCATTAAGAACAATATTGTGCTGTTGAAGACCAGCATATTGTTCAGATTTTTTTCGTCCTCTGGCCACAAAAGCCAGTCTAATCCTGGAAATGCATCATATGTGGGAGGGTGGCATTCTGGAATGTTTCACAAGTATCCCAGCAGGGGCACTTCCAGGTCTATTTTTTAGCGCCAGGTCTTTTACAGAAGCCAGGTCTAGCTGCACAGAGCATGTCAAGGAGGGCAGGAAGTTAGACAGGAATGGCATAAAAACATCCGATCAGTTTTCAAAATAAAAAAACAGAGAATAAATTATTGGTTTCTGAAATGCTCCCAGTGTGATCTGAAGCTGTGTGAAGAGTGAAACAAAACTGTGTTGGAGATGTGATGTGACACACATACACGTTCAGTGTATTACCGGGGTGAGACTTTAGGAGTTCTGAAGACGACTCACCTTTGGAGACTGAGCCATCACCATCAGGTAATATAACCCAGGGAATTGCCTGGTTACCCTCAATCCTGTACACCACACCTGTACGGTCGTCCACAGTGTACAGGTGACCATTGAACGCCACCAGCTCAGACAGCTCCATACCTGCAGCGGCGTTAACACACGTTATTTTGAGCAAAAAAAAAAAACAATATTTATATCCAACTACAACACATCAATATGTGAGTTCTAATTCAGTTCAAATACCTCGTCCTTTCTCAGCCAGATGGCTCTCCAGGGTGACCGTCTCCGCATCCCATTCCACTTCCAGACTGTCGCCGGAGGCTGAAACAGTCAGGTGACCTCTTTTCATGTAGCTGAACCACGTCTGATCCTTCGAGCTCTGTGACGCCGTGTCCAGGTCTGCAATCACACCTATACGGTAACGGGTGCCGTGCAGTGTCTTCTCAGGTGGACTTAACGGATATGTGTGATTGTATGGTTTTTCCCTTCTCTGCTGGTTGGCGAGGTTTCGTGCAGTTTGTCTATTAGTGTCCCTGAAGATGTCATCCTCACCCTCACTGAGCATTTGAAAACTTTGAACCCTGTCCCGGTAGTAACCTTTGGTTGGACGATCCCAGTCCTCTAAAGTCCGGTGCAAATATAACATGAGCACTAAAGCCAGCAGGGTCGCCACAGCGATTGCTCGCCATTTTGGGTGGAAGCGCGAGTCAGAGGTAGCAGTTTGTGTCATGGACGCTAAGGCCAGAGGGAGGCCTCGCACAGCCATGCCAAAGGAGGTCATTGAAGTATCGTCTTCATTCTTACTGTCAGGGGTGGTCTGGAGGTGATTACAGCCTGGAAATGAGCACAAGGAGGATAATCAGCAGAGGGGCATGATGGAGGATGTGTTAAAAAAAACAAAAAAACAACCTAAAAGGTAAAAAAAAAAAACTGACAAAGAATAAAGTGCTCAGATATAGACAACAGAAAGAAAATAGTTCCTACATCAAACTGCTCACACCAAGGTTTATGGAATATTTGAGTAACTGAGTTGTGATGCTTGGAAAAATAACTAATGCTGAGTTTTTCAAATTTAAAATTTGACTAATAATAACAACTGGAGTCAAATTTACCATCATTATATTCAAGAGAAATAATACACCAAAAATCAAATCTATGTATGGGTACAAATAAAGTAACCTGAAACTGAAGAAGGCAGACAGTTGTGTTGTGTGAATAAACAGTGCTACAAGCCAGAGGAAAATTTTGATTTATGGATATATATATCATTAGAGCATTTATTTAGATATTAAGATCACGTGTCAAACTTCTTCATGTCTTTTATGAGGTACTGTAAAAAATAAAATGCAACTTTTATAGCTGATAATCAAATGTGCAACTCTGATCAAATTTCAACAAAAATCTAAGTACATTTTGAATAGAAAAATACTGAAAACTGTAATTATAGAAAATGAAAGAATGAACAAAGGGCAGAGGACGACCAGCTGGAAAACTGGGCTTTCGTTCCTATTGTTCTGTATTCACAGCAGATCTTTGTTGTGCTGTTCAGGCAGAATACTGAGGAGATAGCTGACCTATCCTACTTCCTCTGAACAGAGGGCTGCCAGCTACCAGATATTTGCTCTGTTAATTTTATTAGTTTATTTAAAAAGGGACAACACAGGTAAATATTGTGAGTGCAGATGAGCTATGCAACAACTATGTTAAACAGAGTATGTGCAGCTGCCATCCCTGGTTACACATTTAGGACTTTAAACAATCAGTTAAATAGTAACATAAAACAGAGTCAACATAAAACAACAGGGCAGATAAATCAGACTGTACACAGGAGGCTTTTATGCAATTTAACTTTTCTTTTTTATTTACGTGAGCCTAATTTTGTTGCTGTCAACCATAACAACATGTCTGTAGTGTGGAGAGTAAAGGAATTTACTGTATGGATGATGTTTGTTTTCATTTGAACAGACTGCAGTTTCCAGTTGTGTTTTATAGCAGAGATGGGGCTAAAAAATTAACCCTTTTTTTGGTACGAATAAACCAACTAACCTTAAGTGGAAAAGGGCAGTAGCACAATTTCAAACAGGAAATGCCATCCTTTAGTGAGTGGGGGCACCTAAAGTTCTTGTATGCAGGAAAAACTGTGATATAACTACACATATCACATGAGGAGATTGTGTTGGGATCTGGGTGGGGGTACAGGATGTCCTACGGTAAGCAATGTCCCTCCATGGAATCAGAGAAAAGCTCATTAGGTTATAAGAAAAATGCAATGTCATCCAGTTACAAAAGCAAGGTTGGGATGCTCAGTTCCTGATAACACTATTTAGAAATTACTGAGTGATACAAAATTAGCCTGGTGAACGTGTTTCTGTGATTATGTGGCGTTGTGGTAGTATCAGTTTGGTATCTTTTGCTGGTAGTACGTTCAGTGAATAAACATATTAAAGCCTTAAACCAAAAAAACAAGTCAAATGTCTGTGACAATATGAAGACGTCTACAAACTGAACTCTCATGGATGGATGTGGGAAATAAACTTTGATGAGTTCTTCCTTTAAAATCAGCATTAGTAGTGGGTGTTTTAACAAGCCCTTGTCTACCGAGTTAAAAATGAGTTCTTGAATCTACTGCAGGTTTCACAAATAGTTAACAGGTCTGGAGGGTAGGCAAGTCAGCTGAAATACAAGACGTGTGTTTGTTTTGTAAAAACAAAGGGTGCCAAGGTGACCCTTGATAAACCAGCACAGTAAAAAAGCTGCACCACTAAGAGAGGTTGAGCTCTTAGAAAAGTAATGTAATAATGTGCCACTATCATAACTTTAAAAAATATATTTAATGTACATCTTGAAAGATTACCTCTCTTTATTTGCTATGCAACGAAACCCAGCAGTACTTTTTCATACTGAAGAACTTAATTCTGAACAGTGAAAATTACTGCAGCTGTAAATTAAACACTGATAGCAGAAATAAATAAAACACTGTCAAATTATGTCACAGCAGCATCAAAAGTTTGTCTCTCTCTGTTAAAAAGCAACAACATTAAACAGGAAACAATCTGTACTTCTAAAGACTCACATCTGAAAATGTGTGTACAAATGCAAACCAGTTCATGGAAAGACTTGGCAACACGCTGTTTGGTGTTATTGAAGTACTTAACATAATCTCACACCACGTTTTTTCCACCAGGTGCCTCTTGAGCAGCTCTTCAGAGAAGTTCAAACTTCCCGATTAACATGCTCTCCAAACCACACACACACAAATACACACAGGTCAAATTAGCGAGCACTTGGCTATGAAACAAAACCCTCATTGTCACTACTGAATATACAGCTTGTAATTCCCACCCCTGGAGACCCAGACACAGCCTCACTGTACGCTGTATGAAGAATTCAATTATTCACCCTTGCCTCGCCTCTTCACTCCTGAACACGCTGCAACGGTCATGTTTGTTCTCCTTCGCACGCTTCCCATAATAAACTCCCTGTCCCCTTTCAGCCAGCCATGGCTCCCACATGAATATCTGATCTCACCGAGTCTCCTCCTTTTCTCTCCTCATCGACTAGCTCAAGTTTCTCCCCATTCCTGCAGAGCCAAGAAAGTTTTAATAATGAATTAAGAAGAAAGGAGGAGGCCTGGTCAGCAATTACAGATGAGTAAGCTCACTGAACTTTTAAGTCCTAAGCACTTTGAATCAGGACCAAGCTTTGCTTCCAACAATGTATTTATTACATTTTAAACAAAACTAATGAACAACAAGAAACCAACAAAGACAAAAGTAGACACAAAGGTTGGCAAACTCAATTTCTACTTTGATCTTTTTTACTGTGTATTGTGTGTCTAAAGCGCTTTATAACTATGTTTTAAAAAGTGCTATACTGACAAAGTCTATTTTCTTGACCTTTTACTGCTTTTCTACATCCAATAAACCCTGGTCATTCCTCAGCTATCATAACAATGCTAGCACCTCAGAAGTGAAACCCTGTTTTCAAGGTCAAGATAAATGTTTTCTGATAACATAAATGAAAAAATTATTTTTTTTTTCCTCTAGTTGCCAATCATGAACGATGGATGGAGTCACAGCCGCTTCACCAACTCGTTTATGAAGTCTTACATAACATCTTGTGATTGACAAGTTTTTAGCCAATAAGTATATCCTGGATAATCCTCCTTTGTGACTTTTAGAATTACCATAATTTACAAAATAGGCTTCAAATTTTATTCAGTATGACCTGAAAGGAAAACATTTACTGGGGTCAAAGAGCAAAGGGGCCGAGGGCCGTTTTCACACAGACTTCCACACAACTTTAAGTCCTTTTACAACCACCTGAACCACCACCTGCTCTCTGGTGCTTGGTCATTAGAAAGAAAGCAGGTTTAAAGTACGTCTGCTTTGGCTTCACTTCATTAACTCTGAAGCTATGTCCATGTTTTTTATTGTCTGCGGTTTGATGCAAATCCGCTGGATGGTTTAATAGGGAAAACACCCACCAACATTTGGTTTGTTTAGTGTTGGAAAGAGAACAAAGAAAGATGCAGGCCAACAGGTAGTTGAGTAAATGCTTTACCACAGGATTGACCAATAACGTTACAACAGCCTGAGGACGTTAATCCATCTCTGTTGTGAGATCACTAAACAAGCAAAATGACCTGCACCCTTTTTGACTTGATCCCAACAAATGAAATGAGAAGGGGGAGTCCATTTATGTGGGACAAAGTGGGCCACATTACTAAAACTGACATTATGATTTATCAAACTTAAAAAATAAACACAAATTACGCAGATTAAAGGTTTGGCATCACCCTCATACAAACAACAAATATACTCTATTTAAATGCAGTTTCTACTTCTTAAAATCATAAATGCAATCTGTTATATGAGCTACTTTAATGTAATCTAATATTTGCTGTGCTGCTTTTAATAAGCTGGGTAAGCCATTATAAAGTGTTTGAGTTATTATTAATCTCTGGCTCTCTTCCACAGTGTGTCTTTTGTCCTGTCTTCCTCCCCTCGCCCCCAACTGGTCGCGGCCGTGACCGATGGCTGCCCCTCCCTGAGCCTGGTTCTGCCGGAGGCTTCTTCCTGTTAAAAGGGAGTTTTTCCTTCCCGCTGTCGCCAAGTGCCTGCTCATAGGGGGTCGTCTGATTGTTGGGGTTTTTCTGTATTATTGTAGGGTCTTTACCTTTCAATATAAAGTGCTTTGAGGCGACTGTTGTTGTGATTTGGTGCTATATAAATAAAATTGAACTATTTCATTTTGTTGTATTTATTTTAGTTTCAAATTCTACCTTATTGTGATATATATAATATATTGTTGTTGTTGGTTTTTTATTTTTTTATTATTGACCTATATCACAGCCTACTTATTTGAGCTATCCGAGCTATTTTGTTATAGGTTGTTTATTTTTTAACAGATATAAGAAAGCTGAAAATTGCCCAGCTTTTAGGTTGAATAAAATACATCCTATCGTTTGTTTTACGGCCTTCCATGTGTCCACTTTTCTACGATAAAGACTGTTTTAAGCGTTAGTTTAGCTGCTCTCCTTTCTGCTCATCATCTTTGGGTCTTAGCAGGGATGCATCCATAGATCAGCACATCTCTCTGAGACAGTAAATATGTGGGACACTGTTTTAACCTGTGAAACGAGAAGACCAGGGATAAACTGGGGCACCCAGTCACCCAAGTTGCCTCGGTTGAATAAACCCTCCCGTCCCGTGTTGATGTTGCTGCCTACCTGCGTCCACACGGCCACGAAAGCAGAGACAAGACGACCTGTAAAAAAAACAAAAAAAAACAAAAAACAAAAATACACCCGGCGACTGTTTGTAAACTTTGTCGGACTTTCTCCCACAAACACGACCGTAAACTGGAGCCTCAAACTGTGAAAAATTAAAAGGATTTAACGTATTTAAAGTCGCCACATAAAAGCTGGCTAAACACTTCAGGAGAGTTGGAAACGCACCGGCTCTGCTAGCCCCGCAGCTAACATCAGCTAGCATCTTAAGGTTACTACCAACATTCATTCCCTGGACTTCAAATCACTGAACTGCTTTAAGACTTTATCCAGTCGACGTCTTCGTAAAGCCTTAGAGGACTCACCTGGTGTAGAGGGTCTGTAAATCAGCCCGGTTGTCCATGTTTGATGGGACTGTTTGGTTGGAAGTTTCTCGATGATTAGCTCCTCCTGCTCCGAGCCTCCAGAGCAGCTAAACTGGGCGTCCACACATCCACATTATGGCTCAACAATCACTATGACTAATACTAACTTATTAATGACATCCGGTCCACAGAGGGGAAGGTCATCATAACCACTGTAATCATCACTATCATCGTTTTAAGCGGCTCTAAGATTAAAACAAAGCGCTCCTGGACCAACTCAGTACACTGTAATTATCCACAGCATTACTTCAGCTGCAACACAAACTCCTTATAGCTGAACGCACTCATAATTTTACTTTAAACAGAACATTTTATAATAATAATAATAAGAAGAAGAAGAAGAAGAAGAAGGGCATGACTGTGTTAGTTTTAACCACAGATTTTATAAGCGAGCAGGCGGGGGGGCTTACAGTACTGTAAGTAAATTTAGTATCAAACTATACTTAAAGTACCTTAAGTACTCATTATGCAGAGTCATTTACATTATAATGTGAAGTTTTTCTATAGGCTACAGTTAGGTCTGTAACAAAAAACAAAAGGTATTGCATTAACTGTTTAGGAACTGCAGACCTGGCAGAGCATCTTAAGGGACGAAACACGGCATTTGGTGATGCCCATGACTCCAGCCAGTCCGAGATTCCAAAGGATTTTCATCCAAGTATCAAAAATAATCCGTATATTTTAAATTATTCCATCCAACCATCCATTCTCTTCCGCTTATCCAATTCAGGGTCGCGGGAGGGGGGGGGGCCTATCCCAGCTGTACAAGAGGCAGGGTACACCCTGGACAGGTCGCCAGTCTGTCACACGGCTTAAATTATTCTAGTTTATCCAATTTCTTTTGAGCCTCTGAAAATGGGTGGCTCTGTATAAAAATAGCTGTAATTCCTAAACAGTTACTACAACACTTTTGTTAAAGCCCTTGAATTAAAGCTGAAAGTCTGAACTTCAATCACATCTTGATTGTTTGAGTTAAAATCCACTGTGGTGGTGGAGAGAGGCAATATATTAAAAAAAAACAAACAAACAAAAAAAACACTCACTGTCCAAATACTTATGGACCTAACTGTATAGTAAATCTATTGCTGGAATTTCTTTTAGAAACCATAAAACAGCAGTGATTAGTTCCCAGTTATGTATAACTGTATAGACAATATGTGTAATATTTAAAAATGAAATATTGTCAGTAATACTGTATGATCATGTAATTGTTTTGTAGGTACAGTAATGGTTACAGACTCCCTCGGCACCTTTGTACACTTGTTTTTTAAGTTTAAATAATTTGCCAAAAAAGAAAATAATGACAATGAATGACTGGCAGCATTATCATCTCAAATATAAACATTTACTGTGATTGTTCTCCTTGTAATCTACAGTAATGGTTAACAGAACACAGTGTAAATAGTAATGTAAACAGTTTTTTCAGATGTTAGAGTAATGGCAGTGAGTAGTGATGCGCATCAAGTTTCAATTTCGTTATATCTGCCATTTAAAATAATGTCTGAATACTCATATTCTTTAACTAGATTAACATCAAATAAAAAGTGCAGACACATTATTTTCCTTATCAGCAACAACATATTAAAGTTCCCTGGGTGAGATTTAAGCATTGTGGAAGTTATAATAAAAAGCTACATTCAGTTTGTATGATACATCAATATTCTTGACACGAGCTCCTATTCTTGTCCAGCTCATGGACTTAAAAGTTTGTGGCACAGACTGTCACATGAAAAAAAAAAAAAAAATGCACAAACCAGACAGACCCACCCACATACAAAACAAAACATACAAAACATTGGGCATATACCAAAACTAACATCAGCTCTGCAAGGTATAGTATGAGACAGGACTGCATTTCCTGACATAAACATTACTTAACAACCATTGTGCACAATCTGTTAAACTGAATCTAAAATTATAATTTGCTACCATTGCCAATTTTTAAGTAACTAAGCTTTAGGCACACATTTTCATAACATGGTGGTTGAAACATACAAAGCTTAGGCCTTTTTTTAAAAAAGCAGTAACTACAGTGAACAAAGTCATTATAAATAATGAAACTAGACATCAAAACAATCCATGGCACCTCATTGACAATGGGTCCACATGGACAGAAAATGTACATTTACCAGAGTACATATCTGAAACAATGCATATTTTAATCAGTGTTGCTGCATGATGGCTCTGTTCAGAGGTGTTTGTTGATTCCGAGGTATGTTAATATTAGATGATGGATCAAACACCTCAGCTCTTCCCCATCATCTTCAAGAGAAGCTACAGAGAAACCAGGAATTAAAGATAATAATGACAAAACTTACAGTCCATAAACGTGCAGAATTTAGCGTAAAAATCAATAAAATTAGTTGAATATTTGATTAAAAGATCATCTATAGAGACAATTTTTTGACTTGTAAGCTTTTAGTCTTTTAGTAAAAGAGTGGCTGAATGTTAAGAGGTGAAATTTAATTGTTTTGCTTTCATATTGGCTCTAGGCTGATGTTCATATTGTATATTGGTGTCATAAAGCTTTGAAAGACAGAGAGAGTAGACATGAAGGGAAAAAAAGCACTGACACTGATAATAATTTTGAATAATTTTGGTTTTGTGTGCATGTGTACCTTTGTTAGGTGATACTCTTCGTCGACCAGCTGCTCAATTATACTGAAGTGATCTGTAGTCGCCACATCCTCCATGGTCACATTTAGTCCTGATGCCTCCAAAGTCTTAAAGGCCACAAGAGAGAGGTAGTGAGAAAAAGAGCAGAGGAAACAGTATATATACAATAATCATATTTATATCATTATATTTAGACTGTATATTGATGTTTTCACCAAAAATGACATAATGAGGCAAAAAAAAAAAAAAAAAAAAAAAAAACCCCAAACGTT
>VUQS01010996.1:3181-17341 GCA_015108495.1 Heterochromis multidens
AGCCTCAGCCTTCCCCTCAACATTAATAAGGACTTCCTTCCTACCAGACAGTCAAACACCTGATCATTTACCAAGGAGGACATGCCCACGCATCCCTCAGAGCTGGCAGCCTTCAGCCTCTAATAAGGATCAGTCTGTGTTCTTTAGCTGCCCATCAATCAAACTGTTCACATGCTGGACATCCATACACAAATCATGTTTTCTCTCTGTACTCCACCCCTAATTTGTTAGAGTGTGTTTGTGTGTTAAGTTTAGACTTAGATATCATGGGTGGCGACTATATCCAGGGAGACAGAGCAAGAAATAATCCCACTCGTACACAGACCACTTCAAAACTCCAGTTGGCTTCTTGTAAAAATGTTGAGCCAAAATACACTAGGTGAAATGTGCATTTTTATGATGTGCATAACCTCTTATTTCTCCTCCTTAAATATCAAGTTTTGAAATGTTTTTTCCATAATTGAATTAGAGTGGCTAGTCACAACTGACTCAAGACTCAGATGCAGTCAAAAATCACTTGGCTAGACAGTTTGCGGAACAGAAAATTGTCCAGTTTGCAGAGTTAATGCTTTTAACTGTAATCAGAATTACTCTGAAAGTCAGAAGAGAAGATGTCTGATAGCTCTGGCTGTCATGAATCGGGTTGTGTTATGGTTGGAGTTTCAGGGTTCATATTCTGTCAGGATACCTCCAACAGTGTTTCAGCAGTGAGTTTGTGCTCAGCAGGGAAAGAGGGGAAAAAATATTCTTCAACTTAAATGAAAACCTACTGTTCATAACTCCTTCAGCCTGGGAGTTTATTATAGTGCAACTCAGCATAATTTAGTTATTCGAATATGATTGTTATAGATCAACCAAAAATCATCTGGTCTTTATGTTCTGTACCCAGCAGAATCAACAGATGCTGAACTCAATGATTACTTTGTTCGTGTATTCCAAAACAGGCCATGTGTGATCAAATCATTGGGCATAAGATTTTTTGTTTCCTAACATCCTGCTGTTACATAACAAAAGCTCTTGGATTTTTCCTGAGAACTGTAACCAGCTGTAGTAGTTGAGATACTAAAACAAAATGACAGAAACCAAAGCAACAGAAAGCTTTCTACAATGGAAAGAAGCTTTGGGAGATGATATCAGACATGCAATTACATGGAATGAGATTGTGATGCCAAAGTGAGTGCAAGAGATGCTGTGTGGGGGTGTACCTACTGACCTCTGCTGCAAACCCTGCTTTAAAAAACAGAACTAACCCCAACTGAGTGAAAACAGTTTACTCTGTGAAGCAGTTAACTGAGAAAAAAGCTGCTTTTAAAGATGACCTATGAAATCAAATATCTGTCCTTTTCATTGATCATTCTGTTTTAATAGAAATGCTTGTGACACATTGCGTTTGCAGAAATATATATATATATATATATTCACAGGACACTTCATTAGCTACATCTGTACAACTGCTTTCCAATGCAAATATCTAATCAGCCAATCACATGGCAGCAATTCAAAGCATTTAGGCTTGTGGACATGGTCAAGACAACCTGCTGAAGTTCAAACTGAGCATCAGAATGGGAAAAAAGGTGATATGAGCATAGCATGGTTGTTGGTGCCAGATGGACTGGTCTGAGTATTTCAGAAACTGCTGATCTCCTGGGATTTCCCCACACAACCGACTCTAGAGTTTACAGAGAATGGTCAGAAAAGAGAAAACATCCAGTGAACGGCAGGCCTCTGGGCGAAAATGCCTTGTTAATGTCAGAGGGGAGAGAAGAAAGTGGCCTGACTGCTTTGGGCTGATAGGAAGAGAACAGTAACTCAAATAACCACTGGCTCCTCTCTGAATGCACAACACATTGAATCTTGAAGAAGATGGGCCACAGCAACAGAAGACCACACCAGGTGCCGCTCCTGTCAGCTAAGAACATAAAACTGAAGGTACAGATTTGCACAGGCTCACTAAAACTGGACAATATAAGATTGGAAAAATGTTGCCTGGTCTGATGAGTCTCTATTTCTGCTGTGACATTCAGATGGTAGGGTCAGAATTTGGTATAAACAACATGAAAGCATGGATCCATCCTGCCTTGTATCAGCAGTTCAGGCTATATATAAAATAACTGTGGTTATTTTAGATTGTAAAGCACTTTGTGACTTTTGTTCTTGAAAAGCACTATATAAATAAACTTTACTGATGGTGCCTTCCAGCAGGATAACATACTATCTCACAAAGCTCAGATCATCTCAAATTGACTTCTTGAACATGGCAATAAGTTCACTGTACTCAAAGGTCCTCCACAGTCACCAGATCTCAATCCAATAGAGCACCTTTGTGATGTGGAGGAACAGGAGATTGGCTTCATGAATGTGCAACCAACAAATCTGCAACACAATTTGATCATGCCAATATGGACCAAAATCTCTGAGAAATGTCTCCAGCAACTTGTTGAATCTGTGGCACGAAGAATTAGAGCAGTTCTGAGCCCAGTACTAGCAAGGTGTACCTAATAAAGTGTCCGGTGAGTGTATATTGCCATTCAAACTAAAAATATTCAGATATGATGCTTTTTTTCCCCCACATTGGCAAACCTTACCCTGTAGCTGCAGTTGCAGGTAAATATTCCTCTTAACCTCAGGTTTGGTAGTTGCTCCTGAAACCATGAAACTCAGTGGCCCTATCAAAAACAAACAACACAAATCTTTATTAAGCGCAATTTCCATAATGTAGTTTCTTTTTGAATATCCCTCTGTGTGGGTTTTCCACAAATTTAAGCCCCACTATTCTGCAGCGCAATGGTTCTTAGCTCTGTTTGATTAGGGCAACACACAGGAGGTCCACTGCCACGGTGTTTTCTTTACCTGGGCCCATAACTCTTAAAAACACACAAACACTTGGGTTGTAAATGACCTGTTCATCACACAGTGACAGGAGAGGTGATTCTGGACTCTTGGTGGGCCAGGTGTGCAGATCACGACAGCTGTGGCATGCCAAGACCTGTTGGCATGGCGACGCGGGACCGTGGAAAGTTCTGGAATCTGTCGCTGCTGGCAGAGCTGAGCTTCTGAGCAGGACTGGTGTTGGCTTTGCCTCCAGCTGTTTCTTTACAGACATGCTGAACGCCAGCTAAAGCCAGGGGCCAAGATCAGCCCAGCGAGTCTGGCCACACACAGGCCACTTATACACACGCATACAGGCACCCACAGTTATACTACAAGCTCACACAAACAAACACACACGCATTTGCTGCAAACTGCCGATCTTTGCCAGGACAACAAAATGCAACAGATCTGTTGAAGCTCCCAGCCTTGTCATTACTATTTATTTTTTATTTAAAATCTAGCAGCTTATTCTCAATTACCTATTGATGCTTCTTTGCTTTGTAACTATTTCTAATATTTCTTGCAAGGTTTTTCTTATTTTCTGTCATATACTGTTTTACTGGTGGATTCCCATATTAAACATGGTCAAAGTTTCAAATAATGAGGTCAGCGTATGTACAGATAATAACTGTGAGCCAAAAACTCAGGCTTCAGACTGCTCTAAAGACTCTATTTCAGGTAGTTTTTTCTTCTCTTAGATCTGTATGATGTCAGTGAGACGCAGCCAATCAGAAGAATGTTAACTCAAAGGTAGGGTGGACTTAAAAGCAAGGTGGAGCCAAAGCAGATTGTTTCAGGGAATGAACTGAGGGGCTGTATAAAGACCCAGAACAGCCACACTGATCATTTTATTTGAGTTTTAATAATTTGGATCACTTTGAACTCTTAGTGGCACCTTAGTATTTGTTTGCTTTTGGGAACTGAAGGAGCCCTGGGGCCCAGAAGTAATGATATCATTCAGCCTAAAAATGTCAAGGTTTGATTTTTTATGTTTGTAAAGGGAGAGTTGCAAATACAGCTAATTTCAGACAGTGAATGAACCGAGGTGCTGTACAAAAGCCCATTATAAGATAAATAAGGATTATTTTAAATTGTTTTTAACTGTTACCAAGGGAATATATGGCTTGTGAGATTAAAAATCTCTGTTACAGCAATGCCCTGGCCAAGATAGACAGCAGTTCAATTAACAGTGGTTACACCGGCTAAAAATACACAAAATAAGTATACACATGTACACTACAAAGCTAAGGAAAGTTAAAATATCAGAAAAACTAATTGTCCCAGTCATCTCAGGCAAATCAGGGGCAGTAATGTTTAAGCTGAAGTAACTGTCTCCAGGTAATTTAAGATGACTTTAAATTGACTGTGAATCATGCAAAGCTACTCTAGTAGAGTCCAAGAATAAAAATATGGTGCCGGAAATGAGCATAATAGGTCCCTTTTAAATATTTATTCAAATTGTTTTATTGAATTGTTTTGAAACTGTAAAGCACTTTGACTTTCTTTTGAACTAATCTTATATATGATGCCACAAAGTACTTCAGTCAACCTCTGTTTTTAAATGTGCTGTATGGATAAATTGATTTGGGTAACTTTAAACAAAACAGCAACACATTAATGACTTGAAATCATACATTTAAACAGGATTCCAGTCAGATTTGTAACATTAAAATCTTTTAAACATAGATGTTACTTTTATTCTGTGACCACAGCTATACCTTTCCATGTCTAACTAATCACAATGTGACAGTGTATTACACAGTGCTGTAATGTTCCCACTGTTGCTACCCACTATCAGTGGTGCTTGAAACCTTTGATTGAAGTACCTTTGAAAGTGGTGTCAGTGAATAATTGCTATGTTGAAATGGCCCCACCACAGAAAAATAAACTTGCCATCTTTTGTTTTCCTTGTGTGGTCGATGGTAATTCATTGAGTAAAGAGGAATGGGAGGGAATTCTTTTGAGGCTCTTGTTTGCTAATTCATTACCTTCTCAAGACTGGGAAAAGTGGCTGCGGAAATTAAAATTTATTGAAAACTATTTCAGTGGTAAAGTTGGCTGTGTTTCTTGGAGAAAGTTTTGGTCATTGAGGAGCTGACCTGCTTTTGTGGCCGTGCTCAGAGGAGGAATGTGTAGGTTTTGTGGCTGATGGAAACCTACAGTAAGAGGAACTGGTAGCATTGGCAACATATAGACTGATCAGCAGTCTGTCATATTTAAAATAAAAACACTGGGATTCTTGTTCCTGTAGGTAAGTGGCCAATATTTTGCCAGTAGAGTATTACATTAAGTGCCAAATTGATGAAGTGAATTTGTCATAAGTATCAGTGATGCATTATTTACTTTTACTGTCTGACCTTAAGAGACAAAGGTTTCAGCCTAGACTTTTAATTAGCCTAGAGATATGCTTTACTGAATAACAGAAGAAAAGCCTCCTCCTTTAGTACATTACAGGTATAATATGCATCATATGGACAGAAGTATTGGGCCACACCTCTTAATCTTTGAATTCATTTGTTTTCAGTCCCATTGCCACAGGTATATAAAATCAAGCAGCTTGCCATGCAGCCTGCCTATGCAGACATTTGTGAAAGAATGGGTCACTCTAAAGAGCTCACTGAATTTGAGCGTGTACTGTAATAGGATGCCACCATTGCAACAAGTCAGTTTGTGAAATTCCTTTTCTCCTTGATATGTAAGTGGTATTATTGCAAAGTGGAAGTGTTTAGGAACCACAGCAACTCAGCCACAAAGTTGCAGACCACGTAAAGCTACAGAGCAGGGTCACCGAGTGCTGAGGTAGTGCATAAAAGTAGGTAAAAGTCACCAACGCTCTGCTGACTCAATAACTGTAGAGTTCAAAACCCCCTCTGGCATTAACATCAGCACAAAAACTGTATGCCAGGAGCTTCATGGCATGGGTTTCCATGGCCGAGCAGCTCCTGTAGCAGTAATATGTAGGTGACCCAATACGTTTGTCCATATAGTGCATATTGTAATTTGGAGACGGTTATGTGACCCTTATGCTCTCTGAAATTGAAAATCTGCTTCCTCTGTTGGATTTACCGTCCACATTTCTTCAATTGAAACCAACATTGAAAACAGTTCATATAAAACATTCTGGGAAATGTCAGAAATTACTCAAAAAAGTAAAATTCAGAAATAAAAGGCAGTTTAAAATAACTGCAGTGCACCCTCAGGTTTAACATTGAGGAATAATGGTAGATTCTATAATACAAAGTTTACAAAAAACAGAGAAGACTCCAAAAACTTCTACATAGTACAGCAACATCTAAGACATATGATTATCTAAGATTGGCCACCATAAGCTTCCGAACCTAGTGAGGTTAATTCTTAATCCTTTTCAGATTATTGTTTTTTTCTTTCTATCTAGAAAATAATGTCGCAATTCTCTGCCCTGCCTATAACGGGTTTTTTTGGCCCAATTTTTTTCCCACTGATGGTAACAGTTGCCCATTTTCAGAGGATCCAGGATTGGATTCTGATCCACATAACTTTTTTGGATGTTAGATCACATTGGTAGCGAGGTAGTATAAGCTTTTGTTACATACAATGGAGAGAGAGCGAGACAATGAAGGTTTCTGGCAAAACTCAGGATATTGAGGTTGATTTTACTGTCTTAACCCTGAATTCCAAGACCATCTATTCCCAACATATTAACAAAGGGAAGATTTGGTTTTGCAGCAGTGAGCTCACATTTTTTTTCATCCACTAAGCTGTTTTACTGCTTCTCTCATTTGCAATTAAGTTGGGCAAAGGATCACTTAAAGTCCTGTCATTCATTCATTTGATAGCCTGCTGGGAACCAGTATAACCAGACTGACTGAAAGACTTCCTGTCTTCTGTCCCCTCTTACCAGGTGCAGAGTTGGTGGATATGGTTAGCAGCAGTCATAACAAGCATTTTTCAAAATGAGCTTCATTTGATGACAAGCTCAGACAAATTGAATGCCTGACAGTGTTTTCCAGCCCAAGTCTCTGATGACGCTGTTCAATAAGGACCTTCTCTCCAACACTATTGAGGGAGGAAATAGAAAAACATGGAGCAGACATCATCTATGAAGGTAATGTTTTTAGCGTCTTACACCCAGCTGAACATGCAGTTTCCTCAAGCTGCTGCAGGGATTTTTATTGAATTTGCCCCAAATCATTATGTTGTCACTTCAATTTCAGTCTCACATATGGCATTATACTTGCAGTATATCTTAATGCATGTGGTTAATGCATTTATTACTTAGCCAGAGCGCATCCATCAACTTGCAAAGTTTCACCAATAAACCAATTTCCATTTATTCTCTGCTGCTGAAGTACATCTTTTCTGTCCATATCCATAGTGACTGCCGGCACTCAGCCAACCCACCCATCTGGTCTCATTTTGACACCCAAGGCTGCCATCTTGTAAGTTTGAAAAAAGTAAGAGCTATAGAAAGGTGACAACAGTTTTCCTTCCTAGTTTACCTCCCTGCACCACACTGAGCCTGACAAGCTGCTGAAAAATAGGACCAGGTCACATTTCACCCTCAAAAGAATGTGCAAGGGCTGTGAGTAACCCTGTGGTCTGGCTTGGCATGTTTGGTCTGGCTCCTCATAATATCATGTAGTGTGCCACTGAGGACCGAGGGCATGAACACCAAAGAGAAGTGTTGAGGGCGTTCCTACTTTGGACCAAAATCGATGCCAGAACCTAATAGTAGTACTGTAATCAGTCTCCCCCCCTAATATTAGCACCATAGCTTTTTTCTCCAGGGTGGCGGTTGGTGTGTTTGGCTCAGTGTGTCCTCTTTGACCTTAAATTCAGTCCTGCGGCTGTGTAAAGCACCTCTTGGCATCATCACCAGGCAGCACATTAATAAAGCACAGTATTAGCCTTGTATATGATGATTTTACCCAAATGTAACACAGAAGATAATGATACTAGTGATTTCAAAAACATCCTCAGTTTTGACATTAATCCTTCTTAACAGAACGGATTACACAGCCAATCCATAATGCTACTCTGCATGTCAGGTATATTAACTTCTTGTGCCATATGTTTTTATCATTGAACACTGCTCAGGAAATCTCATGGAGCTGATTTCGCTTTTATCAGAACCAGAAGTGCCTTACGATGGTGGGCTAAAGCGGAGACTGAAAAATGGTCCAGTTACACAAGGAAATAAATTGTATGTCCCAAAAGGACTGGATATTAACTCAAAGATAACTTGGTCAATTTACTTTAAATCATAGTTGATATTCAATACCACCCCTACTGGCAAGTCTTACACTGCAGGGTTGCTTTCAACTAATGCACCTGTGCTGAATTTGCAGGAAAACTCATATCCTTGTCTGAAAGAGAAGAGCATGTCACTTTGACTAGAAGCCGATCTCTACTCAATCAAGCCACCCAGTATGTGCTCTCACTCTAAATTAAAATTAAAATTGATATCCCCAGCAAGGCCAATATTTTTTGTTCTGCCACTAAATGTCGGCGATTTATCATTCAAACATCCTAGGGTTTTGTGTAGGTACTTTTGGACCTCAGGTACAGTGGGTTTGATGCTCAGCCAGAGACAATATCAAAACCATGCCAAGAGTCCAAGCTGTGAACGCTTGTCTGAGAGTTACCGTAAATCCTTCTGCTCGCACCACTAAGAAGCTCAGAAAGCCACAACCCTGCTATTTGCCACCCCTGTGGTCCTTACAGGTAGCCACTGAGACTCCCTAAATTATGATCTCCATGTATAGGAGAGCAATGCAAGAACAGAGCTCAATGGATAAAGGCTTACCTGTTGCCCCTTATTTTGCTCAGTGGATAAGGACCAGGGCTGTCAGTTTTCTTCTGTGTTGATTAATCTGGCACCTTATTGGATATGATTCTGATGATTAATGGCATATTATCCTGCCCCTCTGATAAAAACATTCAGCTTTAAGATATTTCCTGATTGAACCTGATATTCCTGGCTGTTATTCATTAAAACACTAAACTTTTGAATATGAAAAATGCAAAATGTAATCAGCTCACTATCTGTACTGCAGAATTACATTATTTTAGGATTGTACTAGGGTTCAGTGTGACTGTATTCAAACATTTAACATTAATTGTATGTAAACTTAGGAAGTATTTGAATTTGAACATTTTGGAATCTGAAGAAACAAAGATAGAAACATACATGATTATTCTTTGATAAATGAAATGTAAATTTTTTTCTTTTCCGAAACATTTGATGGATAGTGGTCACATGGTTCATTAATTTTACTGACCCTGCACATAAGAATAAATAACTAGGGGAATGTCAATAAACATGATAATGTTCTTAATTTAGAAGTTTGGTTTTTTTTAGATTGAAAATATTTGATCAAAGGTGTCCAGAAAGGTGAAGCCCAACACTGCCCCCACCAGGAGTTCCCAGCAGGCTCTTGGAGTCACACATCAAGGTCTGTCGCTGGCCCTCGACCCCTGCCTAGTTCTCTGTGACAGGGAGAGGCCAAGACTGAGTGAGCCAGAGGAGACAACACACCATAGCTATGTGTAACTACACAGTGAGTCCTTTCGCTCATTGCCATGCTGTAGCTGACCACAGGATTGCAGTGTTTACTTAAGAGCCGGTGCATAAGAGAAAGGCGGACCACCGGCAGTCGCCACCCGCCAGGCCCTGGGCAGGGCCTGGGGCTCATCTTTGTTGAAAATGGCTGTAGAACCTGCCACCTCCCACCAGGCTGGCCTATATTTAGCAACAAACTAAAAAACCTCTTCATTCTTAAAAAGCTGTTTAGGTTTCCATTGAGAAGGGGGTTCAGAGGAGGACGGGTGGTGATGCTGCACTCATGTGGTCTGAGAGATGCTTCTCTTTGCCATGGACTCATTTATACGAGATATTTAAGTTACAGTCTTCCTAGGACGTCCATAATCTAACTTCGAAGCACAACCTAATGTAATGTGGTAAAATAAAAAGATGGAAAATAGATTTTGAGACACTGTTATGGCATACAGCTCTGCAGCTGAACAGAAAAAAGGCGATAAGAACAGGATGTGGAAAGTACCTCGAACACATGTGAACACTTTTCCCAGTGCAATTATTTTCTTTACTTGGATGTAAATTGAAACTTTTTTTTAAAAATAATTTCACTCTCTTATTAACATGAAATGTGACTACCAAGTCTGTAAGCTGTGTGCTGCTAATGTGCTAACCAACATACTGTAGAGTCGTAATTGCATGTGAACCATTCCACTCATTCCAGATCTACAACGTGATATCAGATGAAAATGCAGAAAAAGATTGCACCTGATCATTGAGGACTAAATTGATAGTTCATAGGAATATATATATTATTTTCCTATGAACTATCAATGTAGTCCTCAATGATCAGGTATATATATATATATATTATTTGCGTGTGTATGCCTAAATCACTTGGTCTGCTTTCTATTCTATGCCATGGATCCTCAAAAATGTATTTAAAGCAAAATCTTTTTTATACATTTAAATAAGACTCAAAAGTTTTTGGTTCATTTACTTAAATAAATCAAGATTGCATGTTTTCTACCCTAATGAACATGTTTTATTAATGATGATTTGCTGACTTTTAACTTCTTCTGTTTGCACGCTGCTCTCACTTCAACGTCTCATTGAACTCGAGAGGAAAGCAAATCCAAGACAGGACATGCGTATTACACGTTTTCATTTGCCCTCATGTATGCCTGAATGGTGAAACAATCCCTCTTTTCATGCTCATGGTTTCATTCAGTGGGTGGCGAGAGCACCTCTATGATTGGGGATGAGGGAGCTGGGTGATTTTTTCCAAGGTGAGCACCTCATGGGAGATGACTGTTCGCTGCCATTAGTTTAAGTGCAGGAGTGTCAGTTAACCCGACACTGGCACCAGGAATACTTAATACCAGATGGAGGGAGCTGTCCTTGAAGTCTTAACAAGCAGGAGCACAGAAACAAGCCTTTATTCAGTGTGAGAGAACATAGAAAAAACTGATAACTTAGCAAGGTTACCACAAAGTGTACGTTAAATCCCACATAGGAAAGGGAGGGATAAAGGAGATTGAAGGGGGTGGGGAGGGGCAGAAGTCCAAAGTGGATAAAAACACAGTTTAGATGTTGCTGACTGTAATTTTTTTATTGCGTTCAAAATACGCAGGAATATAAAACAAAGCAGTGGTTGTCACGCTAAAGGGTCCAGCTGCTTAAGAGGTGTCAAATTATTGTACCTCAGCTGGATACATCGGTGTTGGACGCCAGGGGGTGAGAAAAGAGCCAAACCCAGCAGACTTTGGCACATTTGTCCTTTACCGCTGGCACGGATGAGCCACGCTGTGAGGCTTCGGAGCATCGATAGGCCCCTGGTGTTTTACTACCCAAAACTATGAGCTGCTACATAATCTGAACCATCGAGACTACCTCCTGGAAGAACAGCAAACATGAAGACAAGTGCTTTTTCCACATGATTCACCCCCTGGTCTACTGACCAAATAGGTCCGATGCAGGGCGAGCTGAAGAGCAGCTCATTCAGGCAGTGAGGGCTAAAAGTTTCCATTTCCAAGATTGAATAAGATAAGAACATATCAACAAGTACCAGATTTGTCTTGGCTGCAGCAGATACAGAGCTCAAAGTTATTACTTAAAATAACTTTACACCAGAAACCCCCAAAAATGACAAGGAAATTGCAAGAAGCCATTTCAGTCTATGGAAGCACCTCACACGAAGGTCCCCAAAGACGTCTCTTGTTGTCAGCTTTGATAAAATCCACTCCCTTTTCTTTTTTCTTGGTACTTAATTGAAAATTGAAATTTAGTCCTGCCAATGACTGCAATAAAATCCTGAATACACTGCACTGTTGACGTGTTCCCTGATCTGGCACTTGGCAACTGTGAGTCCTGCTGAGTCTCTGTTGATTGTCTACTTCTCATTCATTAGGGCCGCTTAATGGGGCCTCCTAGCTTGAGTTAGGAGGCCTGCGAGCTCAGAGCCTCGGTTTCTGCGAAAGAGAGGAAACAGTTGTAGGGCATAGCGGTGTCACTACCGACACATCACAGGAGACTTTCGAGAAGTCTTTGGCTCTTCCCATACTGGTCTGGTACCAGTGTTCAGCCATGTAGACAGAAAAACTAAGCAGAGGCAGGTCTGTGTAGAACTTCAGCCAAGTTAAGTACGGAAATATTTCTTTCCTGTTAACTCAAGGCTCTGGCAGTCACTTGTGTGAAGTTGCCCTTTCTTTTTATTCAAGAGCCACTCAGTTCAGCCATGTTAGGCATGTAAAAGGCTCACCTGGCAATGAACCACAAAGTCAAGTATGTGAAATCTTAGTGCTTTGGTGCTATTTAACCTCTTAACATGCACCATGTCACCACCAGCCCATTCAGGGTTAGGGTCGGTTTGGGGTCAGTTACCATCCATCCGTTTTGTAGAAATTTCACTTGTTTGGAAAACCCATATGAAAAAACAAAAAAACAAAAAAAACTGTAATGTCAAGATCAATGTATAAGACTTGATTTGAAAAGCAACATCCTCTAGTTTCTGAAGATTCACCTATTTTGCATGTGGCCAAAACAAAACCCAGCCCTAACCCTAGATGAGCTGCCAGTGACCTGGTGGAGGTTAACAAGTATAACTGTCTCCAACACGACTTTTCTGGCTGAAATTAACTTTGATGATGTTTGGTACTGAATGGAAGCGGGTTCTTGCTGAGTAGTTCAGTAGTGCTTCCTCTCCTTTAACTCGCATTAGCAATATTTTTGGCCACCTGGAGTTGCAGAGAGAAGCTGTGAAAACAATAGTAACATTACCTGATAGCCTTAATTTGGAGAACTAGTTAGCAGACTGTTCAAAACACTTTCTCTTCCTTACAGCAGCAGATATGGAGAAACATTAGCATTTTGTAGGGGTTGTTTTTTCTGGCAGTTTTGCAAATGTACGCTCGCACCTTTGTTTATTACTGAAGTGAGTATCTGGCTTTTTGTGAACAATATGCTAACTTTATCATTTGGGAAGTTAGTGTACAATTGTTCTTGGTTTTTAGAGTTACTTTCGGCTTTTGTCTTTATTACATAACAACAATTAGATGACAGTAAGGTACAGAGATCATATGCAGAAAGGGTAGTATGGGATGGAACTGAATCGACAGGCTGCAGAGCTATAAGGTGCCCTGTGCATATAAGCTGTGTGTAACAAAAACAATGAGCTGAAAGGGACTAAAATCAGTAGTGCCAAGGAATCTGCAGAGTTGGGTACATTTTCTTCCTTGGTGTTTGTTTGTTTGTTTGTATTTTATCTCATTTTTTATTCACTAGAAATGAGGCACCATAATTTTGTATCACTGCTGTACATCCACTTCACACAAAAAAACTGAATAAGAACAAGAAGGGAAACTGTGGAGTTTTAATAATTCTCTGTGGGTTTCTCAGTATGTATTACAAACATTGTTTAATTATTTTATGTAAAAATATCAATTTTTGAACCTTTATATCTGAATTGTGAAGTGAATTAAAGATCTAAAGCAGTGCAGTGCATCTGAATGGGTCACCAGCTCCCGCAGAAGAGGCCTTTGATAAAAATTGAACCTTTATCATTAGTGCTTATCAAGGACATGAATGGCCTTTAGTAAATTTTCCACCAGATGATCCAGCACAATGTCCCATGAGTGCCTCGGTGTGGACTTAATAGAAATTCTTTATTGACTACATGAATGTTCACACACAGTTATGTTTGCCTTAAGTTCAGCGAGGACATGAGCAAGTTTGTCTCTGCACTCAATAGCCAAATAAAACGGGAAAAGCCTAAATCATAATAGGAATGCAAATACATGGAGGAGTGTGTCTGATACAAACAGGCAGGCCGCCAAATGGGCATCAGCAAGGGCCAGAAGGGCAGTCTCATTTTTCCTTCTGACAGAAATGTCTACAACTAAGTGTGTGTCCTTTAAGTAGAGTTTAGATTGTCAACAGATGAAAATATACTGTGTGAGCATTACTAGGTGGCTGTTCCTAGGCCAGGACACACAAAACTCTGGTGAAATACACTGCTCCGGCTGCCCGCATCCTACCCTCCTTTTTGCACAGGAAACTGCCCAGGATTTGATCTTAATTAGTTTGGCAGCAAGTAATAACATCCTTGGAGGATTAGAAATTGTTGTGATAGATTAGTGCAGCAAAACTGACCTTTTTTTAGCTTTTCATGGTACTATAAAATGTTTCAGATTATGTAAAAATGTGTGAATTTTGTTAGACCAAAAAAAAAAAAAAAAAAACTTAAAAAAATTTTTTAAAAAAAATTAAAAAAAAAA
>VUQS01010997.1:13448-25636 GCA_015108495.1 Heterochromis multidens
TTTTGTTCTGTGCGTTTGTTTTGCTCAGCACGCCGGCCCGGCGCGGCAGTGTCGGGTGGGCGGAGCAGCTTCTGGGTTTTTCCTGCCTCGTTACCTAATCAGACGTAAAGAAAAACAAAACAAAGCCAGTCAGGTGTGTGGTCATCTTTCCGCTCTGCCTCTGACGTCAGACACCCGGAGGTCAGGCTCCCCTCGCCCCCGGTGACCCCGCACGCTCCCTCCGCGGCACAGCTAGCACGCTAACAAACAAACTTACAGGTGTAGCAGCACGACCCGTAACCCCTGATATCCGGTGTCTCCTTCCTCAGCGTCCCCGCGGTGAGCCGCAGCTAACACCCGTTAACCGCAGCTCTGAACCCGGCGACAGCTCCCGTCTAACCGCCCTAACGCTGCTAACATGCTAAGAGCGGCTAACTGGGCTGTGATTTGAACCGTCTGGGATGAAAAGCCTCTGACGGTCCCTGGATTCACCGTGACTGCCTACCTGCGGCGATACTTTCAGCACAGAAAGCCTGGTAACAGCAGCAGAATCACGGCACGGTACCGTTTTCTGGGGCTGCAATGTTTGTCACAACACCGGCCTGACGGGGTCCCGTCCCATTCTCCCCGCAGCCCGAAACCTGGACCCGACTTTCCCCAAAGCAAACAGCACAAAAACCGTCTGAGTCACCGTACGCGGCTCGGGACAGGCAGCCCAGCTCCGTGGGGCCGGGTCCTGCTGCGCGGCTCACTCACCGGCCCTGGTGGTGTCGGTCAGGTCGTGGTTGGCGGCGCTCCGGGGAAACTCCTTCAGCTTCCTGCCGCTGAGGTTTAGGCTCCCGGTGGCCGCGGCTTCGTCCAGCGCCCGGTCCAGCGAACGGTTCCAGGGCGCCGGACCCGCCGGTCCCAGTCCGTTAGTGTTCCCGGCGCTGCCGCCGCCGCCGCCGCCCCCGACAGTGAAGCTGAGTCCGGTGCTGTCCGCAGACCCCAACAACACCGAGGCCGCCATTACACACTCCGGCTGTTAGCTCGGTGCTAACGGCTAACTCCCACCCTAAAGTCCAGGGCGGAGCATGCGCACTGCGGCGCTCACAGGGAGCGGCGGTGGACAACAGACGGAGCGAGTACTACTGTAATACTACTAGTACTACTTTAATGCTACTAGTACTGTCTGTAATACTGTTGTAGTACTACTGTAATACTACTAGTACTATCTGTAATACTGCTGTAGTACTACTATAATACTACTAGTACTACTTTAATGCTACTAGTACTATCTGTAATACTGCTGTAGTACTACTGTAATACTACTAGTACTAGCTGTAATGCTGTAGTACTACTGTAATACTACTAGTACTATCTGTAATACTGCTGTAGTACTACTATAATACTACTAGTACTCTGTAATACTACTGTAATACTACTACTGTAACACTACAACCAACTGAGTGAGGAGACACAGTATTACTGTAATACTACTAGTATTACTAATGTAATATTACTAATACTACAGTAATACTACTGTAGTACTACTACTGCTACTGTAGTAACTGTAATACTACAACAAATGGAGCGAGTACTACTACAATACTACTAGTTCTACTGTAATACTACTACTGTAATAGTACAAGTACTACTGTAGTACTACTACTGTAACACTACAACAGAGGGAGCGAGGAGACAGTATTATTGTAATACTACTAGTGTAATACTACTACTACTGCTACTGTTATACTACTTCGGTAATACCACAACAGATGGAGTGAGTACTACTATAATACTACTAGTACTACTGTAACACTACAACAGAAGGAGCGAGGAGATGCAGTACTACTGTGATAGTATTAGTACTGCAATATTACTACTGCTTCTGTGATACTGGAACAGACAGAGCCCAGCGAGCAGTCACAATATTGCTGAAATACTGCAATACTCCTCTAATATTACTGCTAATCCTACTCTCTTCTGACTTTTTTTGAAGTGATAACTGATGGGTATTTGTACAGCTGTACTGCAGTACTGTAGTACTACTATAATATTACTACTGCTGTAATACTACTACTGCTCCTAATGCTGTAATACTACAACAGATAGAGCCCAATGAAGAGTCGCAGTACTACTGTAAGACTACTACTAGTCCACTATTACTACTATTGTAATAGTACAACAGACAGAGCCCAGCAAGGACTCACAGTACTACTTCTACACATACAATACTGCTACTGATACTACAATACTATTACTATTCATATTGCAATAATACTACTAACAGTATAATACAATGCTTGATAGTGTAAAACTGCTGCCATACTACTGCTAATACTGCAGTAATACTTGTAGTATTACTCCTTTTTCCCAGCTTTGTTGCAGTGAGCAGATATTTTAAAACACGCTGTATGCAGTACTTGTATTTTTGAATTTTTCAGTTTGGATCAGTGACTATTGATCAGCTCAGGCTGACAGTACTCGGAGTGTATTCGTGAGCGCTGTGAGTGAAGTATATGCGTTTGTGTATAAGTATCAAAGTATTATCTCCATGTGTACACATCGGGGTTCTCTGCACTCGCTCCTGCAGTTTTTATTATTATTCTATAAACTGTGACATCACTGAGTTACAGAGGAGACCATGAGCGAGCAGCAGTGTGGCTTCATGCTGAGATGTGATGTTTGAGTTTAGAGGTCAGAAGGAGCTTCACTGAGTCTGTGCACCAGAGAAAGCAGATGATAGGCTGCTGACAGAGGTGAAGGTGGAGCTGCCAGGCAGGAGGAAAAGAGGAAGACCTCAGAGAAGATTCATGGATGTAGTGAAGGAGGACACGCAGAGGAGGATGCTGGGATAGGAGGAGATGGAGGCAGATGATCCGCTGTGGCGCCCCCTAAAGGGAGCAGCTGAAAGAAGAAGATGAGGAGTCGCCGCCCTGCTGGACATTAGAGAGAATGCAGGTTTACGGCTTCACTGTTTATTGTTTTGCTTGTTTTATTTAATAAACGCGGAAAATGTTGGAAAATGTCAGGAACACAAACAATAACAGGATTTGTTATAAAGAAAAATGGAAAACAGAGGACGCTTCACCCGTGAGGTCACTCGTTCCACAAACTTCATCTCCCAGAATTCACAGCGCTGTCGCATATTGGCACATGCGCGTCGAGGCGGTGTCCAGGTCGGGTATCATGGCGACGTACGTGGACATCCTGAAGAGCGAGTTTCCTGAGATCGACTCGGAGCTTTTCGACTACATCACAGGTGAGAGGCCGGGGACGGGGCCGCTGTCCGGCGGGAGCGGAGCCGCTGTCCGCCGGCCCGGAGCTGCCGCCCACAGCCGGCCTTCTGCCGCCTGTTAGCCCGGCAGCCGCAGCTCTTTAGCTGCTGAGCTAACGAGGTAACCGGGCTGACAGCACCCAGAGCAGGGACACCGGCTAGCACGGCATGGCCCGGTACGGCCCGGTACGGCTGGACCTGAACCTGGGTCAGCACGACTGGAGAGGCCAGCAGGAAGCGGAAACACTGAAGGAGCATTTGAGAGAATATTACAGGAAATGGAAACCTTGTGAGTCTCTTATTGATCCTTTGATCGGTCTGGATCCGGATCAGAGGCTCCTGTCTGGGTTCCTGAAGGGGTCTGAAATGACTCAGAGGTTTTTTCTACCATTGCCCTCCTCTTGTTATCAAAGAAACCCGCCACACTTCTGGCGTCACGCACAGGACTGAATCTTAAATGTGTTTTAAATCAGGAGGAAGCTGCAGATTTCTGGTGTTCAGACTAAAAGAAGTTTACAGGTTTCTTGATCTTCCTCATGATGGTGTTTCAGAGAGAAGATCTGAGCTGGATGTTTGTGTTCCAGGTGTTCTGGATGGCGGCGGGGCAGATTTTGAGGACGGTGAGGAGGTTTACGAAGCAGTCGGCGGCGTCCTGCAGGAGGTGTCTGCTGACAGTAAAAACGAGGACGACATCAGAGACATCTGTCTGCAGATGTTCAACACACTCAAACTGTGAGGACGCAGTGGGTGGGTCTCCTGTCGGCCGACGGGAGAGTCGGCGTGTTAACGTGAACGTGTGTTTTTGTGTCTCTTTCAGGAACAACCATCGAGGCGCGCAGAGGCAGGTGCTGCTGGACGCTCCTGTGCAGCTCTCTCAGATCTCTGCAGACAGCGGTAAGTTTAAACGAGGGAACCCTTCTGCTAAAACATCTGGAAAAATCTGAACTCTCACAGAGAGGCTGTAAGAGTGCAGAAGGTCAGCACGTGAAGCAGAGAAACCACACACACTCCTGTACGTTCCCCCGCTTTAATCACGCTTCTCAAAACCAGAGCACACAGAATACCCTGTAAAGAAGAGATCACAGCTTCTCGATGACATCAGTGCATACAGATATATCATGCTGCCTCTGTGGGCTCCGCGAGGCCCCGGACTCTAAACGGTTTACCTGGTGCACAGAGGACGTCTGGAAGAAGAAGAAGAAGAAGAAGAAGAAGAAGCTACTTTCAGCTGCTGCCTTGCCACAGCGGGTAGCTCCATATGTTTGATTTGCCACGTTTACCTCCGATGCCCTTTCTGACACAACCCCAGAGGGGATTTGTGTCTCTGGCTGGAATTGAACCAGCAATCGTTTGCTCACCAAGCGAATGTGTTACCTGTCATCTGTAATGTGTCTAAATTGATAAAATTCTCTTTATTTCTCAGTGACACTGATTTCCAGGCCGTTACGGTTGGCAGTAGGCATGATGGGAGCGTCGCTTCATCCGCCTCTCTTCTCATGGTGGTGCACCTGTCACTCTGTAACAGATCACATGACCTGTACCTGCGGACCCTTAGTGCGGTCTTTATGCTCATCAGCGCGCTGAAGCCTTTTCTCTGAGTGTTTTTAAACTTCTGAGTTCTCGCTGCTTCCTGCATGAGGAGCTGTTCTTCCTGTCACAGTTAAGCAGCCCTGACCTCTGATTTCACCAAACGCTTCACTGACCTTCGATCACGATCCTTCGGGACTTTTTTCCGACCACGTGTGCTCCTTGAAGGTGACGGATCGCCTCTCTCCTTCCAGGGTTTGATGATGCGTCGGTTTGAGTCTCACTTTCTCCTCACTCGTTTTCTTTGCTTGATGCGACCGATCGTTTGACCCCTCTGTAACCCCGACGTCGGGATATGAGAAAAGAGAAGCTGCTCCCTGCATCAGTCAGGCTTAAATATTCAGTTTTATTCATATAGCGCCAAAGCACAACAACAATAACCTGCCAAGTCATAACCTGCAGTAATCATCCAGTGGAAGCATCTTACCTGTCTGCCCCGTTACATCCAGGTGGGCCCTGATCTTTGGCCGGGCAGAGTCTGAAACTGAAACCATCTTAAATCAAACGTCATTGTACACACTGTACTCCTCTCTAATACTTCCATCCATCATTTACTGTGTGGAGATGTGGGGAAACACACAAAACAAACACTTATCCAGTTTACATGCTGCAGCAGAGCTGGTGTGGTTATTCTGAACCAGCAGACTTTTTTTTAATTAAAACTGTATATGTGTATTTTATATATATTCAGATTATGTCTGAAACTAGAGATAAAGTATGAACTCAGAGGGAGAGGCAGGGGTCGGGACTGGGAGTTAAATTGAGTAGGTCAACATATAAATGTAAAAAATGTTTAAAAATCAGGTGGTATGTATGCTGTGTAGAACAGAAGCATTATTGTTAGAGAAACATTAGCTTTTGTCTTTGATTTCTTTATTGTTGAATGAAAGAAAACCAGCTTCAATTCAATTTTATTTCTATAGCACCAAATCACAACAAAAGTCGCCTCAAGGTGCTTTATACTGTAAGGTAAAGACCCTACAATAATACAGAGAAACCCCAACAATCAGACGACCCCCTATGAGCAAGCACTTGGCAACAGTGGGAAGGAAAAACTCCCTTTTAACAGGAAGAAACCTCCAGTGGAACCAGGCTCAGGGAGGGGCAGCCATCCGCCGCGACCGGTTGGGAGTGAGGATGTGAGCTGTGGCTGAAATATTTCAGACTGAATTAAAACTGGAACTCCTATAAATAATCAGTTAGTGAGTTTTTTAGAGTCTGGCTCTGGTTCCTGTTGCAGCTCTCAAACAGCCACGTTAGCCCGAGGCGTTCCCCGGGGCTTGGTCCTCGGTCCTCTCTCACTCTGATTGTTTCAGCCTCGTTTTGAAGCCTTTGGTTTTCATTGAGGTTATAAGGAATCCATATTCTGTGCACCTCCACAGCAGAGAAGCTGAGCCGTGTGTGGATGGGATCATTTTAGCCACCTGAAGACACTCTGTGTTAAATATTTTCTCCGCTTAGCCTCCTTCGATAAAACAGTCATTTTACCTGAGAACTTCTCGTCTTTGAGGAACTTTGTTTGAAATCAAAAACACCTGCACACCGCTGCTGCCACGCTTCCTCCAGCCGAGGCTTTTTAATGATGAGTTCTTAATCAGTTTAATGTGTGTGTCATCTGTACCTGTGTGCAGTTTAGTTTTCTCCTGCTTTACTGTGCTGTCTGAGAGCATTATGGAAATAATCTTTATTAATATTATTACATGTTGATCCACGTGTTTCCATCTCTCCAGTTTCTGCAGCCAAAGACGCTCAGGGTATCTGGATGATGAAACGTCCTCAGAACACGGTATGTATTGAAAACCTGTAAGACTCATTTATTTATGATTTTTGTGCTCTTCGCGTTAAACTGGCTGCATGAGAGCCAACCTGAGAGTCTGAGAGAGGGGTGGAAGAGACAAAAATCCAAAACTCTGATTAAAAAGTTTAAAAAAAGCTTTACGCTTAAGCTGTGATGGACTTTTTCACCACAAAGTGAATAATCAATCATTAAACCTTTGAGTCAGACAGCAGATTATTTGATGATCATTAGTTTTAGCCTGCATGTGTCTGGTTTGCATGGCTTGCTGCTGTTTGACTCAGTGGAGGAGATCAGAGCAGAACAACCATCTTACCTCCTCAGACCTTCCACAGGGTCACGAGGAGGCCACCTTAAATAGGAGGTCAGCTGAACTGACACCTTCGTTGATCCTGGAGCTGTTTGGTCACACCTCGTATCTGAACACTTCATATTTCCTGCGCTGCTGTAATGACATTAAATGCAGCATCGTGTCCTGGACCTGCTGCTCTCAGGTGGAGCTGCAGCAGTTTGTGTCTGAGTGTTGGCTCGTCTCTCAGGTAGAAACCGTACGAATGTCAGCATGTGTGACTGAGAGCCGCTCTGCTTTTTCTCCGTGTGTCTTCAGACGGTCGATGCCAAGAAGCTGGAGAAAGCTGAAGCGAAGCTGAAAGCCAAACACGAGCGCAGGAATGAGAAGGACTCCCAGAAAGCCTCCAGTCCACTGTGAGTCCACAGTCCACCTGTCCTCACCTGCACACACCTGTGCCCCTCTCACCTGTCCTCTTGTGTCCTCAGAGTCCTGGAAGAGGCGTCGGCCAGTCAGGCCAGTAGTAAGAAGGACAGCCGAGTCGACCAATCAGGGAAGAACCGCAGCTACGACATCCGCATCGAGAACTTTGACGTATCCTTTGGAGAGAGGTGAGTGTTCAGAGAACGCCAGCAGGGGGCACCGCAGGGACTGACAGCTTGTTTTCATGTTCTACCGTTTGTGTCTCAGGTGTCTGCTGCAGGGGGCGGAGTTGAGCCTGGCCTCGGGCCGGCGGTACGGTCTGATTGGTCGTAATGGCCTGGGGAAAACGACACTGCTGAAGATGCTGGCGAGTCGTAGCCTTCGCGTCCCGGCTCACATTTCCATTCTGCACGTGGAGCAGGAAGTGGCGGGGGACGAGACGTCGGCGCTGCAGAGCGTCCTGGAGAGCGACACAGTGCGGGAGGAGCTGCTGGACGAGGAGAGGAGGCTGAACGGTCGCATCGCCAACGGAACGTAAGGAAACCGTCTCAGTCTGAAGTCTGCACGCAGACGTGGGTGCAGACACTTTTATAGTGTCAGCAACTGATTATTTCCTTTATCAGAGCAATTAAAGTCTTTTTGTTCATTAAGACTTTGGGCAGTACAGCCCCCTCAGCTCAGCTCAGCTGTCTGATTGGACGTTTGCTGCTCAGTCAGCTGATGGCGAGGAAGGTTCAGAGCTGCAGCTGCAAACTGAGCAAACGGCCTCTGAGTGTTTAAAACAGCATGGGGCTGTAATTCAGAACTCTCACATGAGCAATGAAATTTAATTCTGGTGCAGAGACTCCAGCCAATGAGAACGCAGCAGGCGGGGTGTTTGTCCAATCAGCTGCAGCTGTTTCTGATGTCTGTCCTTGTTTCAGTGCCGATGGGATGGAGAGCGTGCGGCTTTCGGAGATCTACGGAAAGCTGGAGGAGATCGAAGCTGACAAGGCGCCTGCCCGGTAACTATGACAGCCACACGGACACGCTGCTGTTCTTCTTCACTGGTGTTTTACGCTGCAGCTTACATTTGTGTTAGTTTTCAAATATATTTTCTTTTTATTTGTCAGGCAGAGAAAAAATGCCAGTCCCCAGGCAGGTACACAACATTAAATCAGCCCCACCCCACCAACAGAACACACACACACATTAACAACCACGCTGTGTAATCAGAGTCAGCATCAGGGTGAAAAACGGCGGGTTTGACTGAGGTCGACCTGATTGTGAGCAGATCGGATCTGTTTTCACACTGCTGCTTCGTTGCTTTATGGATTTAAAAAGCAGCAGCTTTAAGTTTTGAAGTGATGCAGGAAGCCTGCCCTGTTTCAATGGCAGATACAACAAAGAAAGTAGACGTCTGTGAAATGTGGTGCAGTGGTTAGCACTGCCGCCTCACAGCAAGAAGGTCCTGGGTTTGAATCCAATCTGGGTTCTTTCTGTGTGGAGTTTGCACGTTCTCCCCGGGTACTCCGGCTTCCTCCCACAGCCCAACCACATGTAGTTAGAGGGGTTAGGTTAACTGGTGAATCCCATAGGTGTGAATGGTTGTGTGTCTCTCTGTGTTAGCCCTGCGATAGACCCCGCCTCTCGCTCTATGGCAGCTGGGATAGGCTCCAGCCTGCCTGCAACCCTGAGTTGGATAAGCAGAAGAGGATGGATGGAAGTTAAATTTAAATGATAATGTGAATCATTGTTATCACTGGTGATCACACACAGTTTCATGGACCGACACACTGGGGCCATTGGGTCACTGAGCACGTGTGATGTCTTCTCGGTCTCTGAGGGAAAGTTAAGAAGGTACCGAAACAGGACGGTGACTTCTCGTGTGGAATGACGGCATCACGTCAGACAGCCAGGCTCCAGAGTCCTGAGGCTCTCTGCTGAGCATAAACCACAGAAACATCCCGACTCTGAGGAATCCCACAATCCTTTGCTCTTACTACTCAGTCCAAGGCAAACATGAGACAGCAGGTGGTGAATTTGTAATTGCGAGGTTGATGGTTTGATTCCTGGATCCTCTGGTTCACCTGTTGAAGTTTCTTTGGGGAAGATACCGAACACCAAATCTCCCCGATGGATCCATCAGAGTGAGTGACAGTTACAGCCCTTTTCCTCTAGTACCGGTTCGGCTCGGTTTTTAGGGTTTTCCATTAGGTGATAGTACCTGCTACCAGGTACTTTTTTAGTACCTGCTTGGCCAGATCCAAGCGATCCGAGCCGATCCCAAAATGTGATGCCAACAGACTGCATGTCACTGATTGGCCAGAGAGGAACGTCACTGGATGAGTCATTAGAGCGACTCCTTCACGATTCAAACCTGCCATTTCTTAAACCCGGCAACACACAAACACCGTGTTTCATGTCGCCGCCCACAGCCTTCTCTGGCTCTCTTCTTTTACCCTGAGTCTGACACAAAGCCATCGACCGAGCCGCAGGTATACCATCGCCTCCATGTCCTCCATTGTTGTGTGTTTGTGTCGCATATAAATGAAGTCATGGGACTTTCGGGCCACCTCGCTATGACGACCCACCCATGCTGATGTGGTACTCATTTGTAATGGAAAACCACCGAAACCGAGTCGAGTGGGTACTAGTGGAAAAGAGTCTTTAGAGCTGAAAGGTGCAGAATAAAGATCTGTGAATGTATTTATTATTTACAGTAAGACTTTAACCTGGCTTCTGTTTAATAAGATGCATTAAAGTTGGCAAACCTGGCCACTGAGCCGTCAGTTTAGCAGCAGAAAGCCTCGGTATTTAAACCAGAGCACAAAGAGACGTCTTCAGATTCATCGATTTGTCTGACCAACAGTCCAAAACACCAGAAGATCCAGTTTTACTGTCGTGTGGCAAAGAAAAGCTTCAGATCCTGTTTATAGTCCTGTGTGACAGAAGTAAAATGCTTGTGCCTTCCACCTTAGCTCTGAGAAGTATTTTTATCAGCAGGTGGCGTCCTAAGCTTCCACCTGCTGCTGATCGTTTCTGATGAAAGGGTTTTACTCATAATGAGTAAATAAACCAAAACTATGAATGAGTGTGTCGGTTTGAAGCCCACGCTGCCATGCACATTAACAAGCTGTGGAAACACTTCCTTTACTCTCAGCTGTTTTTGTCTCGTCCAATCAGAGCCTCCGTCATCCTGGCTGGTCTCGGATTTTCTCCCAGAATGCAACAGCAGGCCACAAAGTGAGTCATGTGTCCTCCACACACACACACACACACACACACACACACTCTTCAGTGTCATGCAGAGTGCTGTGTTTTCTCTGTGCAGGGAGTTCTCCGGAGGCTGGAGGATGAGGCTGGCACTTGCCAGAGCTCTGTTTGCTCGGTGAGTGATGCGCGCGCGCACACACACACACCGGCAAAAAGGTCCTCACAACGACGAACTGTCCCCACGAGTATAGTAGCATGCCAATTTTCGGTCCTCACAAAGATCTAAAGACATGTACACGTGCACACACACACACACACACGTGCACACACATGCATCTGGAAAGTATTCACAGTGCTTCACTTGTTCCACATGTTGTCCTGTTACAGTCTTATTCCAAAATGGATTAAATTCATTTTCCACCTCAAAGTTCTACACGCAATACCCCATAATAACAAAGAGAGAAAAGTTTGCTTGAAATTCTTGCAAATTTATTACAAATAAAAAACAAAAATATAACATGTACATAAGTATTCACAGCCTTTGCCATGACACTCAGAATTGAGCTCAGGTGCATCCTGTTTCCACTGATCATCTGTCAGATGTTTCTACAACTTGATTGGAGTCCACCTGTGGTAAATTGATTGGATCAGTTGATTGGACATGATTTGGAAAGACACACACCTGTCTATATAAGGTCCCATAGTTGACGGTGCATGTCAGAGCACAAACCAACCATGAAGTCTAAGGAATTGTCTGTAGACCTCTGAGACAGGCTTGTATGGAGGCACAGATCTGGGGAAGGGTACAGAAACATTTCTACAGCATTGAAGGTCCCAATGAGCACAGTGGCCTCCATCATCTGTAAATGGACTCTTCCTAGAGGTGGCCGCCAGGCCAATCTGAGCGATCGGGGTAGAAGGGCCTTAGTCAGGGAGGTGAGCAATAACCCAATGGTCTCTCTGACAGAGCTCCAGCATTGCTCTGTGGAGAGAGGAGAACCTTCCAGAAGGACAACCATTTCTGCAGCACTCCACCAATCAGGCCTGTATGGTAAAATGGCCAGATGGAAACCACTCCTCAGTAAAAGGCTCATGACAGCCTGTCTGGAGTTTGCCAAAAGGCACCTGAAGGACTCTCAGACCATGAGAAACAAAATTCTCTGGTCTGATGAAACAAAGATTGAACTCTTTGGCCTGAATGCCAAGCGTCATGCCTGAAGGAAACCAGTCACCGCTCATCACCTGGCCAATACCATCCCTACAGTGAAGCATGGTGGTGGCAGCATCATGCTGTGGGGATGTTTTTTTAGCAGCAGGAACTGGGAGACTAGTCAGGGTCGAGGGAAAGATGAATGCAGCAATGTACAGAGACATCCTTGATGATAACCTGCTCCAAAGATCTCTGGACCTCGGACTGGGGCAAAGGTTCATCTTACAACAGTACAATGACCCTAAGCACACAGCCAAGATAACAAAGGAGTGGCTTCAGGACCACTCTGTGAATGTCCTTGAGTGGCCCCCAGCCAGAACCCAGACCTGAACCCATTTGAACATCCAACCTGATGGAGCTTGAGAGGTTCTGCAAAGAAGAATGGGAGAAACTGCCCAAAAATAGGTGTACCAAGCTTGTAGCATCATACTCAAAAAGACTTGAGGTTGTA
>VUQS01011003.1:4437-18045 GCA_015108495.1 Heterochromis multidens
ACAGCGCTGTTTCAGGTAATGGAGCATTCATTCATATTCATGCTTTAAAATGTTTATTCTAAGCTACTACAATAATTGTTTTTATGTTAACAATGGCACAAATAGTTAAGTGTAATGTCCCAAAGAATTATTACACAAGCTGATTGTAGTTCTTCAGTTTATGTTTTTTTTTCTTCAGCATTTTAACATTTTCTCAGCTCTTTGTTTCATTTTACAGGTTTCATTCATTCTTGCTACTCACATCAGGGTTGTTTCCAGATGCAGCAGGCAGCTGTTCTCAGCAAAAAAAACATAGAAGGCAAAGTGTACATAACCTGCCCAGTACCTAAGGGCGGGCAGCTGTACTAGCTGAAGGCCAGAAACCTAACTTGAATGAATGATATTATGATGTCAACTTGAAAAGCAATATGTATTAGTATTGCTAGTATTGCTCATACTAGCTTCATAACTAGAATATAACCATATCAAAATATTCAGTTGAAATGGACATAGGTTTATTTATACCTTCTACCAGTTTTATTTACTTTGTTTCTGTCAAAGACTGAACATTGCAATGTCAATGAAAATGGGCTTCGAGAAGAGCTCAGTCGGAAGTGAGAAGCAGCAAATTCAAGGAGGAAAACACAGTGTCACAGTTGTGTGAAATGCATGAAAGGATTCATTTAAGTATTTGGTGCTCTCATTTTTATTAACACCAAAAGTTTTTGCTTTCAAGGAGCATGAAAGGGAATCCTGAGCTCACCGACCAGATGTTTCTTGGTTAATCATACCCTGGGAATCATAAAACTAAAATTGCCGTATAGTTTTTATGGTCACAAGTGTGTACTTTAGACCCTTTATCCCAAAAAACCTGATATTTATTTAGCACAGTTCTTACTCTTTTATGCTGATGATTTCACCAGGAGACTTTTATGTTGTAAAAAGTACTGCAACTATGAGCCACAAAATGCTGCATATGTAAATAAAATTAACAGGAATTTTATTTGTGGAATCAAAGTGGTTTCCGAATAGCCCCTATTTCAGATTTGATCCCCCATATAACCAAATCGTAATGTTTTACACTTCAGTTTGGTACGAAATAAACAAAGAAGATATTTTTATTTCAGAGCCTTCGTGGAGCTGGTAGTGACATTTTATTACCTAATGTTAAGCTAAGCTAACTGGATGCTAACAGTGACCTGAGAGTGATATTGATCTTCTCAACAAGTTATATAAATACATATAATAATACATATAATAATACATATAATTATAATACAGTACTGTGTAAAAGTCTTGAGCCACCCTTCATTTCTTTATATTTTGGTCTGAAAATGGGAAATAGGTGCAACGATTTATGGAAATATATACATTGAAATACAGTATATAAGCCAAAAAAAGAGTCTGTAGAATTCTAACAAGCTTGAAAGTGTTTTCTATCCAGATATGCTTTTACTGCATTAGCAGTGTGTTTGGGATCATTGTCATGCTAAAAAATGAAGCCACTACCAACCAGAGGCTTTCCAGATGGTATTACATGGTGGATCAAAATCTGACTGAATGACTGAATTTTGACCAAATCCCCAACACCACTGACTAAAATGAAGCCCCAAATCATAACAGAGCCTCAATAGTGTTTTACAGATGGCTGTAGACACTCACTGTTGTACCTCTCTCCTGACCTCCTCTGTACATACGGATGACAATTTGAACCAAAAAATTTACATCTTGATTCATTACTTCATAAGACCTGTTGTCACTGATTTTCAGTCCAGTTCTTGCGTAATTTGGCATACCTCAGTCTTTTCTCCCTGTTTCCCTTCCTTAAGAATGGCTTCTTGACAGCCACCCTCCCACTGAGACCATTTCTAACGAGGCTTCAGTGAACAGTAGAATTTTTTCCTATTTCTTAAGGACATGACTTTCAGATACTGCTCATCTGCTATACATAGTTTTTAGGCCTTATTTCTTCTTTTGTCCTCCACTTGACCAGTTTCCTCAAAATTGTTAAAGACACACTGCACAGCATGCTGAAATAGGCTAAGTTTTTAGCTATCAACTCTTTGGGAATCACCTTGTTGGTGCAAAAATACAATTTTATGCCTGTCAAACTGTGTTATGTTCAGCATCTTTTATAAATTCAACTAAAGAAATGGGAACAAATGATGTAATAAAGTGCCTAAAGATATGAATTAAAATTGGTTCTTTGCTAAGTTGTCTGTTATATGTAGAGACAGCGCTGGTTCATCCTTTGAGTTAGGTGCCTTTTTAATGTTTGAATGATTCATAGGTCAGCGTTAAGCAGCTTAGCAAAAAAAAAAACCATTCCTCTGAAAATGGTCAGGCACAAGGACTGGACTGAAAATGAGTAAAAAAGTAGCCAATGTCCAAAGACAAATTTTGAAAGTCCTTCAGAAGGCCTGGAGAACTACTGCTCAAGAACACAAGGTCTGGCTCCTTGGAAGCAAAATATAAAGAAGTGAAGGGTGGCTCAAGACTTTTGCACAGTGCTGTATTTTTATACATTAATTAGAATATTTTTATGATAGTAAAGAACCTCTGCAACTCACCATGCTGGGCCTCCCTCTGCTCCAGCTCCTGTCTGAGTTGCTGCTGCTGCCCCTTCATCCTGGCTAGCTCCTGGCTGCTCCCTGAGCTGAGGCTGTGCAGCCTCTTGGCCAGAGCCTCGAGCCGGTCGCGCTCCAGGTACACCGCCTTCATCTCAGCTTTCAGTTCCTTGGCACTGCTGAAGTCATTACCTGCACCGGTGCACCACAGGAGGACATTATGCTTGCACCGCCCATTAATGAGCTTCTTGATCATTAATAGCGTAATTAAGTGAGGCTAATGGTGGGTGATCCAAGTAAATGAGGTAAATAAAAAAGTGTAATGCAGCAGGGATGTATTGGGATGTGGTTGAGTGGAAAGTTACCTGAGATGGCTGCCAGTTTGGCTTCATGTAGTGCCAAAAGCTGTGTTTCAGTCTCACTGACTTTCCTCCTTAGGCTGCTGCCCAGCCTCTGACTCATGACCACCTGGGGAAAAGAACGAGAAGAACATGCAGAGGAGAGAGCAGGGGGAGGGTGGTAACTAACAAAACCTTTGCAGACACATGGATCCCACAGGAGGCAAAGCTCATTTCCAATTCCGCTTTCATTTTCTTTTTGACACTCATTCTTACAAGACCTTACAAATTCATTTCCGTCCTTCTGTGTTCGCTCTGCTTTGAATACACAGCAGAGCATCAACGCCTATGTGTTACCTTTGTCTATAACCTTTAGAAAGAAAGAGAGTGCTTCTCCTTTCACATGGACAGACAGGAAAATGTGAAATCCTCATAAAAGATATCATTAGAAAGTCAGAGAGGAAAAGGCCCCTGAATGTCACTGCCTGATGGGGATGCAGCACCTCAGCCCTGCAGTATTCACGAAGGAGTTGATAGTTTCAGGAACATCCTGTCTGGCCTTCATCTGCCCTCGCCCTGTCCTTTAAACCTCTGTTATTTCCATTGTATACACTCTGAACCACAGATGCAATCCCCATGATCCACTTCCTTCTTTTTAGGAACTGTTTTTTCACTGCTCAAAGAGATTTGGATCCAGATTTTCTGACGCATGTTTTCCTTAAATCTGACACAGTTATGTGCAACACTTTCAAAAGGCAGTCAAATAGGTTGGTATTTCTGAGGCAGAACATCCCCGGAGAGTTTTCTTCACACAGAAATATAGAAAGCAGCTTTTTTCAGAAAGGCTTGCATAATTTTATTTCATGCATTACATGAAGTGGAAATATTTTTTGAGTGCTTTTCAAACTGTAGAAATTCTGACATTGCTGATTTAATTTCTAAACATCAGGCTATTTGTCAATTTTGAAAAAGTCAGTGGAGAAAGCGAAAGTTTCTTTCATGTCAGCAATCATTTTGTCACAGCAGGTGAGCCATTTTCCACTTGGTGAATATATCATCTAGGAACCAAACTTTTCATTTTAGCTTAACAATGGGCAATTTGTGATTATGGTAAATGTATATCTTGGTAGAAAGCCACTATATTGCTTTCAGGTACAGCGGCAACATCAATCAGTCATTTGATGATGGCTTTCTAAAAGACACAGTGACGGCAGCTTCATAGAGCTAACTCTGTGCTGCTATAGATAGATAGATAGATATATAGATAGATAGATAGATAGAGCATTAGAATGGGGGAGAAAGGTGATTTAAGTGACTCTGAACGTGGCATGGTGGTTGGTTGCTGGCCTGAGTATTTCAGAAACTCCTGATCTACTGGGATTTTTCCACACAACCATCTCTAGGGTTTCTCTTTTACAGAGAATGGTTTGAAAAGGGGTTAGAGGTCAGAGGAGATAGGAAGGCAACCGTAACTTAAATAACCACTTGTTACAACCAAGGTATATAGAAGAGCATCTCTGAATGCACAACACGTCGAACCTTAAAGCAGATGGGCTACAGCAGCAGAAGACCACACTGGGTGAGCTAAGGGGTCAGCTAATAATAGGAAAGTGATGCTACAGTTCGCACAGGCTCAAATTTGGTCAATAGAAGATTGGAAAAACATTGTCTGGTCTGATGAGTCTCAATATCTGCTGCAACATTCAGATGGTAGGGTAGGAATTTGGGGTAAACAACATGAAAGCATGGCTCCTTCCTTGTGTCAATGGTTCAGGCTGGTGGTGGTGTAATGGTGTGGAGGATATTTTCTTAGCATAGTTTGGTCCCCTTAGTACCAACTGAGCATGTACTGTTGCTGACCATGCCCATCCCTTTATGACCACAGTGTACTCATCTTCTGATGGCTGCTTCCAGCAGGATAACGGTCCATGTAACAAAGCTCAAACTGGTTTCCTGAACATGCCAGCGAGTTCACTGTACTCAAATGTAGTACCTCCACAGTCACCAGATCTCAATCCAATAGTGCACCTCTGGGTTGTGGTGGAACAGGAGATTCACATCATGGATGTGCAGCCAACAAATCTGCAGCAACTGTTTGATGCTATTGTGTAAATATGGACCAAAATCTCTGAGGAACGTTTCCAGCACCTTGTTGAATCTGTGCCGCAAAGAATTAAGACTAAAGGGGTCCAACCCGGTACTAGCAAGGTATAGATCAGCTCGTTGTTCACTTGTTGAACACTGCTATGTTTGGATCTCTCCCTAAAAGTGTCATTCTGACCATATGCATTGTACTTGTGCATCTGTGATACATGCTGGTTCACCTCCAGTGGGTCAAACTGGCAATCCTGAACTCTGAATTTCATTTTGGGAAAGAGGATGAAGTTACAGGGAGACAAATCTGGTGATTAGGGCTTTTAAGTGCGCTGTGAGAAGGTATACAATGGTACACTGATACACACTAGAGCTGAGGTTGTTTGCTCTGAATGTACCCTTGCAGATGCCTCAGGATGTTACAGTAGAACTCCATGTTTAAAGTCATACCCAAGGCTATTCCACTTAAGACTGCTGTTGAGCCTCTGGGACATAGCTGGAGACTCGGTTCTCATCACCAGTGATCACTTAGACATGAAAAATTCAGGTCAGTTTGACATAGACACTGACTGCTCTCTGGGCAAGTTTGAGGTCTATACTGATGGGTATGTGCAAGTGGTCAGAACAAGACTTCCAGGGAGAGATCCAAATGCAGAAGCAGCACAGAAGCAGTGAAAAATGTCACAAGGAGGCAACTTTGACAGGAACAGCAGCTACATCTAAATCAAGTTTTTTTTCTTCTTATGGTCACAAAGCCTTCTGATTACACCTTGTACAGAGATCAGCACAAAGGAAAAGCAAACCCTTGATAAGCAAGAGTGAGTTCTAGTTACACAGCAGCATGTAAACCCAATTATACACACATAAACTACTGTCACAGGCTTCAAAATCACCACATTAGCCTAATTAAACATTTTGCTCAATCAGTTGCTTTTAAAAAATGCATTTAAACAAATCAAATAATTTCATTTTTTTGTTACCACTCTATTATTTTACAGATGATTTAGTATTTAGGGAGGATTTATTCAAAATAACAACTCCTGTAGCTGCTTCTGACTTTTGCAAAAAACTGGAGAGTTCACTGCCTTGCCAAACAGAAACAAGCACATGAATACAAAAACTGACATTTAGTATGTATATTGAAAACACTGAAGCTGGCACAAGACACATAATGTCTATTTTGACTTACTATTTATTAGATATTCACAGACATTCAGTCATTGTTGGCATGCTGAGAGGAGAATGAGATGTTATAGAATAAATCAGGTCAGAGGTACAGTGGCTTACCTTAGCAGTGGCTTCCTTAATGGACAGATTTAATGCCTGCTCCTGCTCCTGGAGTCTGCAAAAAAAAAAAAAACCCAAAAAAAACATAAATGCTACAGTGCAGGACTAAAGGTAATTTCTTTCATCTGGGAGATGAAATCCGGAGATATAAATATAAAGATGTAGATTTTTTTTCTGGCTTCTGCTTATCTGGCAGCTAGTCACTTGTAATTATTCAATGACAAGTTCAGTAGTGTGCAAAAACTCTTGAGCGACACCTCATTTCTTTATATTTTGCTTTAAAGGAGACAGACTTTCTTGTAATTTTTAAAAGTGCTCTTGAGCAACAGTTCTCCAGACTTTCTGAAGGCCTTTCAAAGTTTTTTTTTGGTCATTGGCTGCTTTTTCACTCATCTTCAGTCCAGTCCTTGTGCCTGACCATTTTCAGAGGAATGTTTTTTTGTTTGTTAGGCAAAATAACACTGATGTATGAATCATTCAAGCACAAAAAAGGCTCCTAACTCAAGGGATAAACCAGTGTTGTGTCTACACATAACAAACAACTTATCAAAGAACCAGTTTTAAATTGTATCTTAAGGCACTTTGTTACTAGCAGCCTGTCACAAAAACACATAATTTGTTCCCATTTCTTTAGTTGAATCTGCAAAAAAATGTCAAAGATAACACAGTCTGACAAGCATAAAATTGTATTTTTAAACCAGCAAGGTGATTCTAAAGAGCTATTAGCCAAAAACTTGTGTGTCCTTGAAAAACCTGGACAAGTGGAAGACAAAAAAAATATGGCCTGAAAAAGTATCTGCAACAGATGAACAGCCTCTGAATGCCATGTTCCTAAGAAATAAGAAAAAATCCAGCAAAGACCTTACACAGGACCTGAGAGATGCATCTGGACCTTCAGTTGAACCATCTACTGTTCGCTGAAGCATCATCATCATCAGAAATGGTCTCAGTGGAAGGGTGGCTGTCAAGAAACCATACTTAAGGAAGGGAATCAGGGAGAAAAGGCTGAGGTATGCCAAATTACTCAAGAACTGGACTGAAAATCAGTGGCAACAGGTCTTCATCAATATGTACGGAGGAGGTCAGGAGAGATGTACAACAGTGAGTGTCTACAACCATCTGTAAAACAAGGTGGAGGCTCTGTCATGGTTTGGACTGCATTACAGTCAGTGGTGTTGGGGATCTTGTCAAAATTGATCATCAGTCATGGACCTAAACATTATTGAAGTGTGGGATCATCTTGACAGTGAATAAAACAAAAGGCAGCCAACATCCAAAGAAGAGATTTGAATGTCCTTGAGGAAGCCTGGAGAACTATTCCTGAAGACTACTTAAAGAAATTACAAAAAAGCTGCCTAAGAGAGTTCAGGCTGTGTTGAAGAATAAAGATGGTCGTACCAAATATTGACTTTCAAGTTTGTTAGAATTGTTAGATATCTCCAAAAAGAATGAGTTGTTTGCACACTGTCCATTAGGTTGTAAAAAAAAAATAGGCTGATACTGTGTGCAAACGCGAGCATAAGAAGCCTACATTATGAGGTCATGGACTTTAAATTTTGCATCTGAAATCAAATGCTGTAACCAGTGAAGCTTGAGCCAGCAGCTGGGTACCTTAGTTTAACGTAAGAAAGAGAAACCCCGAGAGTGAGTCTCCCTTTTTTTAGAAGTACTGTGCTTTTGAAATAAACTACATTGAAATAAAGGGGAAGCTGAACCTGAAAAGCATCTTCCATGATAAAATATGGATTATTTGTGTTTTCTTTAACTAGCCTGTTGGATTCAACTCTAGACGAATATTTCAGACAATAAGGGAAAACAGGACAACCCATTAAGGTCACATTATTTGGTGACACATCTAAATCAATTACAAGATGGAGAAAAACGAGCATAAAATCCATTATGCACAGTACAGTCACCTTGAAACAGTCCCAACTGTCTCACAAAAATCATTATGTCCTTTCCATGTTATTCAAGCTGATGTTCAGAGTGTGTCAGAGTTACACGTTGTCTCTGAGCATCAGTGTAATAGCACAGAGTGGATTTCTTTAATTCAGTGCTCATGTGGAAAAAAACTTGATATGAGACAGAAATATCGTGTGTTGTTTGGAAAAGGGGGACTGCAACACAATCATCACGGTGACCCATGGCATGCCACCCACAGATGTGCAGCTGAATATCCAATCTGAGGTCGCAATTTCAATCAGCAGCGAGAATAAATGCATTTCAGCTAGGGTGAGAATAAGCCAGATATCAAATTATGCCAGTGATGGTGGGTCACACCACCGAGAAGGCGATAAGTACAATTTACATGTCTTTCTAACGAGTGGCAAGACGGAGAGGCTTTCCACAGTGCTCCCTTGCAAGCTATTAACTTCAGAGGATATGATGCAAAGTAATCATTAGCATCTGAGAAAAAAGCCATTAAAATTCAAAGCAGGTTCAAGCAGGTGTGAGAGAAGAAGACTGAAGGCACAGGGGACAGCTCAGGGAAATAAAGAAAAAGTAGCTGTCCTCTCTGAATCTAAGAAACAAGTCATTCCTGCAATACATGAATTCAGCCTCTCCAGGGACAATAACTAAGAGGTATCCAATGCTGCATGGGCAGACCTGTCGATCAACAAATAAAGTGAGCAATTTTGCCTGTAAGCTGAAAAAAAAGTGTAATGTTTAATGTAAATGCACGGCTAGGTGTCTTCTGTGCTGTTACTGGAGGTGTTAATTTGGTTGAAACATGATGGTGTGATTTTGACAATTCTGCTGGAAGATTTATTCAAAGTGCCACTTTGTCTGAGGGTGGATGAAGCTGGGAGGCTAAGACTTAGAAACAGCAGATCACCACTGATTCATCAACTTCAAAATAGGCTAATTAAATGTATGTAACATGATAAAAGAACAAACCCCATGGACAGACTGTTGCACTGTCACTAGCATTTACAGCTCTTTAGCAGCCCCACCTGGTCACTCCAGGTACTGCACAAATACGAATACAAACCACTGCATAAGAAGTGAACACATCTGGTGTGAACCTGACAGACTTGTACTAAACAACTGCTTTATACTTACACACCTGAATCAATTCCATACAAACCACTGGATTCTTTTTAAATCCAGCACAAAGTTTAATTATTATTACTGTGGTTAATTTTGCCCAAATCAGTTCATGTTTTCATATATTTAATATAGTAATATTAAATGCAAATCTGGCTTTTTGTCTTTTATTACACATTTTGAGCAAGGTCAAAACATCTCCTGGAGTTTTGATGAAAAATGTAAGAATACAAAACCTTTTGAGTCCACTGGATGTATGTTATCTGTCTGTTGCACTGGTGTTAAGTAACAAAAAAAAATTCTTCTACATTTACACTAAAGAATTTGTGTTTAAAACTCCACTCCTGCTGTCAGAGGAGGAAACCGTCATAAAGTGGATAAACAAATGCAGGCATCATGGGTGTCACAGACGATGCCGCCACGTTCTGCGATTTGTCAGCATCAGGGCTTGTTTTCTTCACCCCTGACATAGACTGTGCCCATTCCTCTACTGTATATAAATGTGTATGTACAATTAAAAATCTATTTAACAGTTATTAACACACAGTGTTACCTTCAGCTGATCATACCAGTTGCGAGTAAAGCTTATACATGTAAAGGCCCAATCAGCTGACTCTTTTCACAGTTTAGGTGTTAGATCCGGCTCCACCAATCAAGAGTCTAACAACCGACAGGCGAAACCGTCATACCGAGGTGCCAAATTCAAAAGGTGTGAAAATGTTTTCTCAATGTTCAAGGCCTCAATTTTCATTTTCCACATACATTTGCACATTTTCATAACTATGCTTGGCTACATATGAACAGCAGAAGCAGATCCTGGATAGCAAAAAGCCATTAATATGTCCAAAGATCTGCAGTGAAGGCTTTGATTCCCTCTTTTGGAGTTGACTTGCTTTATGCTCTCATAAGACATGAGTAATTTTTCCCTAAATACAATCTTATTCCAGGGAACAGCATGTTTGTTTCACTAATCACCTGCAGCTTTATAAAGGAGGCTGTTCTAAATCTGAATTTTTTTTTTTTTTTCTGGTAAGACTAAAGCATTGCAACTAAATATGTTCAAAAGGAAACAACTGATGTGAGGCTTTACATCTTCTTTTTTGCTGACTTTGGTTCATCTAACCACAGCTTTTCAGGTCATAAATATGACATTTGTGCAAGCAAATCATCACATATATGGCGCTGACCTGAGCAAGGAGGGTGGACGAGAGACTAAGATCTGTGTGCGATTTTCAGAAGCAACAAGGTCCTGGAGGGTTCGGCTCATGTCGCAAAGCTGAGCTGTGCTGCAGCTCCTCAGCACAGAGCCCTCCAGCTCCTCAGCCTCCACCTGCTGCTCTTCCTGCTGGATCTGCTGCTCCAGGCACCGACTGCGGTCCTTCAGCTCCACCAGTCTCTGCTGTAGCTCTGCGATCTCATCCTGTAGAGGTGGCACAAGGTTCATTTCATGTGTGTTAAGACATAACACTCTTTTTATGAAGCTAATCAGTAGCAGTAGAGTAGCACCTTAATTTTTCAAAGAGTTATTAGCATTTAACAGAATTTTTATGTAATACTTTGTTTTATAATAAAGTATCAGCAGTGAGATCAGTTATTCTTATTCTTATTATTACTTCACTTCAGTGCAAATACTGGTGACAGCTCTGCTCATTTTAGAAATTTCATTCATTTTTGTGAGCGAGGAATAAAAACTGTTTTATTAAATTCTCAGAAGAATCATAACTCAGACAAGCCTGGGATACAAAGTGACATAATGTGAGCTGAATGTACCTCGACGAGCCGTCTCTCTTGTATCAGACATTCTCTTCGTTGCAGTGGACCCTGTGATGAGTCGGATCGATCCCCTGCATCGGGCTCTGCACACTCCCTGCCAACCAGCCACAAAATAACACAGTTTTCAGAATATTGATACACATCATTATCTCTTGCAGTGAAAGCTAAAGTGAGGTGAAGATGGGTGAATATGTGGTTGTGTGTGTAATCATTTTTCCACTGATTCCCAGTAAAAATGGGAAATATGCTTTATATCAGAGGTGATCACTAATCTTTTAGGTTATATTTGTTCAGGATACCCTCTGAGGAGGCCCCACCTGATTTCCTTCCTGTCACAAGAGCTATTTTTGAGAGCTCCCCCCTTTGCTCTGTGCTACAATATTACAACAAAGGAGAGAGAACAAGCTTATGAACTCAAATAAACAGCATTATCCTGAACAATGGGAGTTTATTGCAATAAAAAAATAATAAATAATAATAAAAAACACTGAAAAAGTAATTTTCAATTTAACCACATTTCATATTACATTCCACTTAACTGCAATTCACATGTATTTTCAGTTAATGTGGTAAAACCGTCACTGACCTGTGCTGGCTGCAGTCTGCCCTCTGGAGGGCGCTGTGCACCGCCTGTCTGAGCCTCTCAAGGAGCAGAGCCACACTGGGCTGTTGGGAGGGTAAACCCAGCTTCAGAGTGCTTCGTTCTCTTGACAGCTCCTCTAACTTTTTCCCAAAACGCTCAGCTGAAAACACACATACACACATACTGAATAACATGCAGAAAAGAAACATCAGCTAAAGGACTCCAGTTATCAATAAGTGGTTTCAAGTCCAGATCCTGTAGTGTTGTGTTAGAAAAATACTTAAGGTGTCACGGTACATGGCCTACATTCACTAGAATAACACTGCTGCACACACATCAGTCTTTGTTGAACTATCCAATTAGCCCTTAACTAGAAGCCACTTAAAGAGGGCACACTTCTGTCAACAGGGTTCAATTCTGAACTTGCTGTATTTATGAATGCTGGATAAAAATCTGCATTTCGTGGCTCTGTAAACACACATGACCCTAAAACTAGATTTATCCCAGTCTGGTGGGTTCATAGCTAAATTAAAAAATGGCAACCACCACATCCACTGACAGAATGTACAGATCTAATCTCATCAACTGGCTAATCAACAATCAACATAGTATCAACAGGCAACAAGGCATAACACACTGACCCAAATAATAAGCGCCTTCAAACAGATCCACAGGATACAGAAACATTTGTATCTAAAGCTTTTTTAAGCTGCTCCCTTATTCACAAGGGTCACCACAGCAGATAGAGACACATGTTTTTAATATGGCAGATTTTTAGGCTGGATGCCTTTCCTGACACAACCCTCCCAGGGATTTCTGTCTCCTCCTGGTCTCGAACCAGGGATCTTTTGCGTGTAAGGAGAATGTGTTAACCACAGAAGCAGATGTATCTCATATATTTGCTTTTATCACAACATGCAAGAAATGGGTTAGAATGCAGTTTTTGTTTGTTTTTGTTGTTTTTAATAAAGAAATCTTTCTTGAATTATTCAGAAAAATATTTCAGCCAGGGTCTTAAATGAATGCAATTTTATCTGCAGGTCTTTACTAAAGTATAAATTACATTTGTTAGGTTTGAGGCCTCGTTTCTTCCCAATGCAATGTTCAAAAGATCTCAAGGGGAATGTAAATGTGCAAGCCTTTCCTGTAAACTCTCCTGTAAAATCTTCCTGTACTTTACGGTAAATAAACATGAAATTTGATTTGGCCTGACCTAATAACTGCTCTACTTCCTGTTTTAAGCCATATAAATTCAAGATTTTCTAATTAATAAGAAAGTTTGAAAAAAAAGGTCAGTCAAACACTGAGGTATGTGTGACACAGTCAATAAACAAAGGGCTTTCTTCAGCTCTCACATGTTCTATCAAACAGGTCATCTCAGTATGACCCACAGCAAATTAGCAAGAAATTTAATAAAGAGGCTGACATCAAAGTGATAAACGTCAGGATCCAAACATGTGAGTGAAACCTCGATGAGTTAGAAGGGTAGCACGTGTTAAGCTGCTGTGGTTTTCTGGTCACTCAGTCAATACATTTTCATTTTGTACTGTGCTCTTTTTGCGATACCAACTCAAAGTTATTATAATTAGTAATATACAACTTTAACTTCTTGAAAAAAGATAGTAAAAAGATAAATAGGAAGGCATAAAATAATAAAAATATCTTATCAAATAATCTATAAAGGCGTTGTCTTGTCAACCTTAACTGAAATGGCTAAACTGAAGGTTTACCTGCGTCATAGTCATCATCCAGAATAGCTTTCTGCTGGAGCCTCTGCAGCTTTAACATCATGGACTCAATCTGAGAGACAGCAAACAGAGGACAGAGCAGGTTACCCAACAGTCACTCAAGAGTTCATGGCCTTTTAAACTGTCAATACATGCCAAAAAAAAAAAAAAAAAGGGGGGAGGGGGGGGGGGGCGGGGGGGGAGAAAAAACG
>VUQS01011008.1:1269-18728 GCA_015108495.1 Heterochromis multidens
TTTGTGCTTGATTGTTCTTTTTTTTTTTTTTTTTTTTTTTGAGAAGGAAGCGGGATCTGTTGCTCATCTGTATTCCTGGACATCAGACTCATCCAAAGCCCTCCTTTCCCCTCTCCCTCCAGACTCAGGACTTGACTTAACCTGCCAATCAGAGAAAGTGGCTTTCACATCAGTGTCAGTCACTCAGCGGTAGGCTGGGTTTATGGTTTACCTCTCCCCGTGGCTCTGAGTGGTTTCTCCCAAGCTGTCAATCACAGTGGGAAGCCTCTGTGTGTAGCTGTGTTGCTGTGAAAAGCAAGCAGAACGGGCTTAGCGTAGTGCTGTTGTGTGTGTTTGCGTGCATGTGCCAGGCAGCCTGTGGTTTGTTGTGGTTGTGGCGTTTTATGTGTTTACCGTGGCGAGCCAAGCTGTGTTCCTCCACCCCACAGAGTGAGTGCGAGAGAGAACGGTTTTCATCCCTCTTGCCTTTTTCCTGCCACTTTCTTCCTTATCCCATCTCTCTTTCATCCCTTTCCTCACTCATACATCCTTTCTTTTTATTATTACTCTTTCTTTTACCTTCTGTTTGCTTCTCTCTATCTCTACATCTCTTTTTTCCCCCCCTACCTACTTTTCTTGCTTGTTGTCCAGGACATTACCAGGACTGTAGAAATATTGAGGTCATGAGTCATGGTTGGAAGAATCACAAAATTCTCTTTCACTTTCTCTCGTGATTTATACACCTTCTCACTTCTTCTTTGCATATGTAAGGATGAATTGTGCCATATTGTTTTTCTTCAGAAAGCAAAACTTGAAAATAAAATAGTTTTAGCAGATCCACTTTTTCCCTCCAAAAAGCTGAAAAAACTTGCAGGAACCACTTCATTAGGCACATCTTGATAGTCCTGCATTTGACCCTCATTTGCCTTCAAAACTACCTTAATTCATTGTGGCTTAGATTCAACACAGTCCTGGAAACATTCCTTACATAACCAGGATGGATCCATGTTTTCACGTCAAATTTTGGTGAGCCTATGTGAATTGTAGCCTCAGTTTCCTGTTCTTAGCTGACAGCAGTGCCGCACAGTGTGATCTTCTATTGCTGTAGGTTTAACATGCTGTGTGTTCAGAGATGCTCTTCTGCATACCTTGGTTGTAAAGAGTGTTTATTTGAGTTACTGTTGCCTTTCTGTCAGCTTGAAGCAATCAGGCCATTCTCTGACCTCTGGTATCGACAAGACATTTTCACCCAGAGAACTGCTGCTCATTGGATTTTTTTTTTTTTTTGGACCATTCTCTGTAAACCCTAGAGATGGTTGTGCAGGAAAGTCCCAGTAATGCAAATCAGCAGTTTCCATCATACTACGGTACCAACCAACCATGCCATGTTTAAAGTCACTTAAATCACCCTTCTTCCCCATTCTGATGCTCAGTTTGAACTTCATCAGGTCGTCTTGAACATTTCTACATGCCTAAATGTATCGAGTTGCTGCCATGTGATTGGCCGATTAGATATTTTTGTTAATGAGCAGTTATGCCTAATAAAGTTGCTGGTGAGTTTGCAATAGTTCTCTATTAAATGAGTCCAAGAAAACTGCTGTAACTTTGCACTTCTTACCTCTGTTGTGGGCAATTAGGCTCCTGTAAAACATCAAGCATCAAGACAAGCACAAGCCTCCCAAAGCTTAACAAATTAGCTTACCAAAACTCACTGGAAATGCTTTTCCATCCGAAGAGAAAAGAAAAACGAAAATTTGCTTACTAGCAGCATTTTGTTTACATGTGAGGGCCTGTGGGTCAACACTTGATAAGATGAAGATAATTTGAAGTTTGAAGCCCCGAAGAAGAAAATTACAGGATGCACACTGTGCAGTTTCCATTGCAGTTTAATGAAAACTGTGGATAGGTGTTCCACAAAGAGAGAGAGTAACACCCAGGAAAAAAAGTACTACATTTTTTTTTCTTTTCATAGTGCTTTCCCCACCTCCTCCTCCTCCTGCAGTGTTGGTAGTTAAAAGATAAGTCCAAAAGAAATAAACAATGAGTAGATCCTTCTTCAGCTTTGTATTTATTCTTCTATCGCCAGCATTATATAAACACATCAGTGAATCACACTAATGCACTGGGTGGCATGTTTTGGCATTAAAGTGAACATGGGCGCTGAGATAATCCCACATACACCACACTCCTCCTGCTGTAAATACTCACCAGAGCCCTGAATAGTTGCTAATACAAGCCAGAAAATAGTTCCAAACAAGTGCAGTGCCCAGCTGTTTCAGGAAATTACTTTTTTTTTTTTTTAAATAAAATGATGGATTTGGTACTCTTTTCTTTTTAAGCATGTATGCCTTAATTTGAAAGCTTGGCACTTAGTACCACGGACATGTGGTTGCATTGTTGGTTTTGGTTTGTTTGAGGGATTTGTCGACAATAAAAAACAAAAACAGAATAATACCAATTTTATCCTTCAAACACATCCTCTTTTCCTCCCTCTGTCGCCCTCTCTGTCTCTCTTGCACGGTGGCCAAAAAGCTGGTTTATGACTGTTGGTTTAAGCCGTGTGAGAATCCCAGCAGCACTTGATATGGTTTACACACACTGGTGGTCCTCCCTTCCTACGTTTCCCGTCTCTCTCCTCTGCTGCTGTCCTTTAGAGAGGAGGTGAAGTGCTGCAGGCAGATTCCTGCTGCAAGAGCTCACATTCCTGGAGAGCACCAGGAAGCCCCAGGCTAATATGTCTCACTTCTAACATTACAAACCATCTGGGGCCTGGAAACATCAGCCTCTCATCCTCACTTTGTCTCTTTTCGTCTCTTTCCCTTTTCGCTGTTTGTCTCTCTGTCACTTTCTCGCCTCCTGTCTCATATGCTGTTCCCTCTCCTCTCTTTTTTCGCCGGTATCCTCTCTGTCACTTTCTGGTGGAAAACAAGTGGAAAACACACGAAGCAGAGAGACGGGGTTGTTTTGTTTCTCGCTTTATGCCCGCAGGACATCACAGCAGTAATGACGACAATGAAATGAGAGGGAGGGTACTGCTTCTCGTCTGTCTTCTCATTTTCTCTCCAACGTTTTTCATCTTTTGCTGTCACTCACACACCTCGGCTCTTCTGCTCTGTTAGAATATGAGCGACAGCTGAAATTTTCATCTGCTGTTGTTGCCTCTGGAGTGTTTTTGGGAAGATGGGAAGTAGACGGCACTTGGCCGGACAGGCCGTTCACATTGCTGTCAGGACTCCACTTGCGTGAGCGGGAGTGAGAAGCTTCTTTTTACTTAGATGCAAATTCAACATCTTAAAAATTATAACTGTGTGCTAACTTACCTTATCCTAATTAAAGCATTTTAAATATTACATAGCTACATTGTTTTGAAGTGCTGCTTTGGTCATCATTGAAACATGTTTAATGTATCCTATCTCAACGTCTGCTGGATGCTTTTCTGCCACTACAGTTAGGTTCATAAATTGTTTGACAAAGATACATATTTTGTAGTGCTGCCTCTCTACATCACCACAGTGGATTTTAAATCAAACAATCAAGATGTGATTGAAATGAAAACTTTCAGCTTTAATTCAAGGGGTTTTACAAAAGTATTGCATTAACTCTTTAGGAATTGCAGCCGTTTTTATACACAGCGCCCTATTTGAAGAGTCGCAAAAGTAGTTGGACAAACTAACAATTATAAATGTAATAATTGTTTCTAATAACTGGAAAGAAATCCTTTGCAGTCAATGACTGCCTGAAGTGTAGAACTCACGGACATCACCAAATGCAGATGCTCTGCTAGGCCTTTACTGCAGCCACCTTCAGTTGCTGTTTGTTTGTGGGTCTCTGCCTTTAGTTTTGTATTTAATAAATGAAAAGCATGTTCTGTTGAGTTGAGCTCAAATGACTCAGCATTGAAGAATATCCCATTTCTTTGCGTTGAGAAACTTTTGGGTTGTTTTTGCAGTCTGCTTTCAGTTATTTTGCCATTTGCACTGTGAAGCATAGTCCGATCAGTTTTGCAGCATTTGGCTGAATCTGAGCAGAGAGTATAGCCCTGTACACTTCACAATTCATCTTGCTACTCCTATCAGTAGTCACATCATCAATAAACACCAGTGGCTTGGTTCCATTGGCAGCAATACATGGCCATGCCATAACGCTGCCTCCACCATGTTTGACAGATGATGTGGTATGCTTTAGTTCATGAACTATTTCTGAGACATCTGAAAATGGCTGTGCACCAACACTCCCCATCCAACCTGATAAAGCTTGAGAAGTTCTACAAAGAAGAATAGGAGAAACTGCCCAAAAATAGGTGTGCCAAGCTTGTAGCATCATACTCAAAAAGACTTGAGGCTGTAATTGCTGCCAAAGGTGCTTCAACAGAGTATTGAGCAAATGCTGTGAATACTTATGTACATGTTATAATTTTGTTTTGTTTTTTTAATAAATTTGCAAGAATTTCAAGCAAACATTTTTCACTTTGTCATTATGGGGTATTGTGTGTAGAATTTAGAGGTGAAAAAAGAATTGAATCCATTTTGGAATACGGCTGTAACATGACAAAATGTGGAACGAGTGAAGCGCTGTGAATACTTTCTGGATGCACTGTAATTGTTTCAGGTACTCATGCCTTTCCTTTTGATTGATTGTTGGGCAAGGTGCAAGGTCACACTGCTTGTCCAGTAAACGGGATAGCTTCTTTTTATGACTTTATTTCATACAATAAAAGTTATCATGGGTTGCAGCACTTAGGGTTGCAACAGTTAGGAGGTTTTCCACAGCTTGACTGCACACCCACAATTTTATTTTTTATTTTTTTGGTGCCCTTCGCATGCAGAAGTGATGAAGATCTGTTGAGAGTGAGGTCAGTAGTGAAACGCGGCACGCAGACAATGGCAGGTGTTTAAGGAGAAACGAGGTCAACTTTGACCACTCTCAAATGTAAATGTAATGGCTTTTCTGTGCAGGTGGTGCTTTAAAAGAACAAGAATTCTTAGAGAGGCCTGACCTTCAGAGCTCTGCTGAATAACTAAACAACAGTGTGTGAGAGTGTCTACATGTATGGGATGTTATTCTGCATGTGTCTACATCCATTAAAGCTATGCATTTCTCTGCTGTTTTCTATTTGCGTGGGAGGTGGTTTGAGTTTGAGCACACATCCAGTTTACAATAAGCACACTCTGTCACTGAGAAGCTGCCGTTTTTTCATGCGAATGCCTTTCATCACAGCCAAAGACCAAACCAGTCTAAATATCCTCAAGATGTTGATCTTTCCATCCACCCACCAAACCCCATCCACGACCACTCTCTCTGCCTCCAGTAAATATTCAAGGACCTTCATGCATTATACTGTTGGGTTTCATCCACTGTTCAATATACATATTCTGTTTTCAACAGCGGAGGAGATAAAGTAAATTTGGGCCACATGTAAGACACATGACTCTCACTAGGTGTCTGACTACATTTGTGTGTTTTTATTGATTTAAAAGAGCGAGTCGACCCTGCAGCAGTAATGGAAACTAGTATCAGCACTCTATCTCTGTTGAAAACAACAGGGTGCAGCCTGCAGTAAAGCGTAGGATATTGGCTTTTCTCTCATTCGCTGTGCACTGCTATTTGTTGATGTCATGGCTTGTTGTCTTCCCTGAATCTCATGAATTTGTGAGGGATCATTAAAAATGCATGCAGCAGATATTGAGAACAAAAAGGAATTTTTATCTCAAGATTTATCTCAAGGTGAAACTCTGGTAAAGTGGATCTTGTGAGGTTTGGGTAGCGACTCAGTGGGTGGTCTCATCTGTAATGCTAAAGGTACACGAGGGAAAATGGTGGTTGGAGATTGCAGCATGACCAAAATGATTTCGACTTTGTGCAATAAACTTGCGATATTGTTGCCTTTGAAATGATGGGGACCAGTTCTGTGACCACTTGCAATCAGTTGCCATCTTCAAAGCAAATTTGGTGCAACAATGATGGTGATAAGACAGCAGTAAGATGGAGTCATTCTGCTATTAGTCTGCCGTCCATATGAATGAAGTAAAGTTGGCAAATACATGCAATCTGTTTGTGATAATACAATGATTAACTGTGATAAATAAGTGATAAATGGGCAGAAAACGCAACCTCCTAGATTTGAAACAGAAATTCAGCAATTCCTCCACAAACAGTGGCATAGTTGCTGCAGGACGGCAATTTAACTGCTAAATGACACAGGCGCTCAGCAACCTTGCTTGTACATAAGAATATAACCAGAATACAACCAGTTGGCAACCAGTTCAGTCCCCTATCGCAAAGAGATGCATTGCACATGAGTTGCACTTATCAGCACAGACTGACTCAGATTGACTGAAACTTGTTGCCAATCTGTCTGAGATTGCAGTCACTCTGATTCACACCGTAATTGTTTTAAGACACGTTGCCTCCCACCAGGCGACCTGTGCAATGGCCTTGTAATCGAAAGTGGTCGCCCAGGGGTTGAGGATGGGCGACCAGTTGGTTGCTGGAGCTACTTGCAAATGGTTGTCGAAAGCAAGAAAGTTCAATGCAATCATCGGGCAACTGCCAATTATTTATTTATTTGTTTATTTTTTTCATTTTCAGCTACAGTAAAACCTATATATATATATATTTTTTAAAGCATCTTTCAGCTCATTTTGGGGGGGTTCTGGCCTCAGTTTAACGATTTAAATTCAGTCTTGACACTCTCATTGCAGCCATTTTCAGTGAGATAAAACAGACAAAAATGCAAATTGTCTCTCTGTCTGTTAGTTGGTGAATAACAGCAAGTAGCAGCTAAAGAGAGACACACTTCTGCCAGGAGTTGATCTAAATCTAACAAACAGCTAAAAGGAGAGTGAATAGTGAACTCGCTTTGATCAGGCAGACAGAAACACAATTCCAGCTAAACGCTGTAACATACCAACATAAAAGGGGGTTGTCATACCGATGTAAAAGGGGATATTATCTCATTGTTTATGAAAATTGCTTCCCCAAGGTGCCAAAGAAAAACTAGTTGCAGCAGGTTTACAAATCGTGCAGACATTTCTCCATTTGAAAGTGTTTCTGGAAGTTTTTAACCTGGGAGGTGACCCTAAGGCACAGACACTTAAGGGGCTACAGTCTTTGCCTGTCAAGGAAAAAGAGACATCTTGGCTGCACCATGTTTAAGTTTGCGTCTGCCATCTGCTCCAAATAAGCAGCAGAAAGTGGCTCACATGATTTCATTGTTAAAGTGCAACAATTCCTTTAAATGCAGTATCTCAAAATTGGAAAGAGACTCTCATGACACATTACCATCATGTTCAGTCAAGTTCAATGCAAACTTCTGTCTGCATGAATCGACTGCAAATGAATGCTGTTTAATAAGAGTAGGAACAACTAAGGCGTTTACATTCTTTCTGAGATATTTCCTGTGGTGCTTGGATCTCAGCTGCTGACAGTCCACTGATGTGGTTTTTAACCTCCTGCTCTGTGTGTCTCCCCCCACCCCGCAGGTGATGAGCAGCCGCTTTTTGCCCTATGAGACCATTGTGACTGACGCTGTCCTCAGCCTGGATGAAGACACAGTTCTGTCCACCACTGAGGTATTCTGTAATAAAATAAAGCAACTTTTCCTTTAGCTCAGTCTGCTCTATTTGAGGCAAAGTTGCAAACTCTCTTATTGCATTTCTTCTCATTTTTAGCTTGATAGTCCCTGGTGCTTTCAAGTTAGCACTCCTAAATTTGTGGCTTGATTCTTTAATCTCTTAAAGTCTAACTTTCATTCCCGAGGCCTTGCTTTTCTCTCTCCTCATGTGCCTTTCTGCCTGCTTTCCTTCCCTTCTTTTCTTCCCATCGCCCACCTCCTGTTTTTGGCTCTACCTCTCCAATCCCCTATTTGACAGCAGCACTGTTATGGGCATTTTTGTTCCACATGCTGGCGGGGCTGTTCCTGTTTTTTTTTTTGTTTTTTTTCCGGGGATAAGTTTTGGCGCAGCACCATGGGAAGCCAGATGCTGCCTTGAACATAGCAGAATTAAATCAGTTTATGTGGCAGATCAAGATGGCAATGCAGAAGGGAAAATCCATCCCAGACAACTGAATCGACCTGCATTACTCCCAGGAAGACAGTTGGATCATGAGAGCAAACAGTTCCCAAAGGTTCTGAGCCCAGGGAATGTCAATGCCAGGAAACTTGAGAAAAAATAAAACTAAGGGTATAAACCAGTAATCTCCCCATCCACCTAACCTTTCTTTTAAACAAATGATTCAAGTGGAGTTTTCGGCCTGGCATCTTTTTCTCATTTTCATTCTGCTTTCTCCACCCTTAAGTGAAGATTGTGAGGAGGAGAGTTGTCTTCAACTTTCATTCCTTTGATTATGACTCCTGGTTCAATCGGAAAGTAGGCAGAATTATGAAAGTCAGTGAAATATTTTTCTTGTGATTGTAATACCATTCAGCTTCCATCCCTTTTATTTTTAACTGCCGGCAAGAGCAAAAGAAAGTAAGAGCTCTCATTATTTTCCTTCAGGGCTTTTTCATATGTACAAGTTTTGGCAGGAAGAACAGATAGTGTTTTGTGGTGGATTTTTTTTTCTGTTTTTAATATTCAACATAAGCAATCTCTTAGTGTAGTATAGCGTGGTAATATGTGGTGTAATGCAGAGCAGGCTGTTTGAGGAGCCGCTGAGACCTTTCTGATGTTTTTGTCTAATTATTTGATTGAGCGCTTTGATCGTCGCTGCAGTTGTTGGCTACAGGCAGCTGCTTAGGAAAGGCTGCTTTGTGTTTGATGAGGTTTTGCCTCTGTTGTATTTTCACTCGAGTGTGTTTTGAATGTGTTGCTCCTTTGTTAGTTCTCATTGTAGTCTCTTTCATTTCCTCGTTGTCTTTTTTCTTAAACAAATAATCCATAAATAGATAGTTTTACAGCTTTGATTAATGAAAACAACAACTTCATTTTATTCATTTGTTTTTATAAGAAAACATTTAAAGGCACCACTTTTTAACAAGGGTTTGTAATGACTTTAATGGCGTGAATATTAGGGATGCACTTATCCAACTTTTTCCAGTTCTAGCACAATACTGATAACTTGGTTTCTCCACTTGACAGAGGACCAATCCCATGCCATATTAGACTCCACTTAAACACTGTTTTGCTAACTTTGCAAGTTAAAATGTGACAAATAAATAGATCCCAGAATATAAACTGACTGAATTGCTATTTATTGGTAAAAGAACAAGAAATGGGACCAACTTAAATTAAATGAAAAATTAAGAAAAAACAATATTCACGTTATTTATCCAATATTTGTACGAATGTGAGAGTCTTTACAGCATTCTGCTGCCCCTTACAGACGTGCTAGTTTCTCTTTTCCCTGCTCCCAGTCTCACTGTAGGTGCACAAGAGACAGGTGAAATCAGACTTTGTTACAAGCAGTATAAGCTTCCCAACAAGAGTTACACTGAACACAGCTGAGCAGGTTATTATAGTTAACTAAAACTAAACTAAAAAGTAAAACTAGATGGGGAAAAAACATTTTGGTTAACTAAAATAAAAATAAAAACTAGACTTTTGAAAAATTTTTAAACTAACTGAAACAATTTTGTGAAGTTGGAAAACGAACTAAAATTAAACAGAAATATAGAGGAAGTATCCTTAGTTTTAGTATTTGTTAGTTTGGTAAAAAAAAAAAAAATGTATTACAACTTGCCTGGTGAGGCATTGATGGACGTGTTTTTTTGAGACTCTGGATGTCTACAAGACTGTGAGTCCACTGCTTTCAGAAAGTTTGTGTTTTTATTGTAATACCTGTACTGATTTTCCTAAATCCTGCCTCTGACACATGTCCTCCACACAGTAATAATTAAAAAGACTAAAACTAACACCGAAACCAATAAAAACTAAACTAAAACTAAACATTGTCGTACAATAAAAACTAAACGGAAACAAGAAAATCCACTCTGGAAACTAACTGGAACTAAACTGAATTAAAAACAAAAAAATAAAAATGAAATAAAAATAAAAACTAATTAGAAAATTCAAATTTATAATAACTCTGCAACTGAGAGTAGGAATGAGTGAGAGAGAAGGTCACAGAAAGGATTGTTGCTGGAGCTTTTCAGGTGTGTCAGCTTACTTGATCACAGTTTGCAGTTGGTCAAAAACTTTTACAAAGAAAAGCTGTTTGCTCTCCCACTACCAATAAAGAACAATAAAGACTTATATAAACTTAGGAACTAGAAGTTGTTGAAGTTGTCAAAGTTGTTAGCTGATAGTAATGGACAAAGAGCTGAAATAGCAAAATGGCTGAAATAGATATTATTATTACCTATCAATTAAAGTCATTAAAGGTCTGACTGATCTATAAAAAAATAAGTAAAAATGTTATTTCCATAAAGGATGCCATTAGCTTCATATTAAGAGTCAGAAAAGGGTGACTTATTAGAAAGAGGTTCCCATTGTGTATATAATTAAGGCTTTAATTTCTGTCTGTCCAGGTGGACTTTGCCTTCACTGTCTGGCAGAGTTTTCCCGAGCGAATCGTAGGTTACCCCGCCCGCAGCCACTTCTGGGACAGCAACAAGGAGCGCTGGGGCTACACCTCCAAATGGACCAATGATTATTCGATGGTCCTGACTGGAGCTGCCATCTATCACAGGTGCGGTACCACACACACTTCAATCCCTTAAACTGAACTCTTTTCAAGCAGCTGTTTACCTCCATGTTAAACATTTCTCACTGTTCTTTGATTCTCCTTACTCCTGCTCCATTCTCCTTCTGTTATACGAGGATCAGTGTTGCTCCGCTCTGTTCTCCAGTGTTCAGTTGTCTTTCTTTTGATGCAACACTTTGATGCAGTGATCTGTAGATTATGAAAGTAGATGTGATGTTCAGCGTAGCACAGCCTCAGGTAACCAGTGTTTTGACACGGAGTATGTTTTATCCAAAAAAATGCCAATTTGTCTGCTATGCAGCCCTCAGTAGTTCCCGTGTTTAGTTCAACTACAGTCCTGTCAGCTTCAATACAGCTTCACTCAGCTGTGATGGGAGCAGTACATTAAGCTTAAGTCAGCCAATCACCGCAGCCGAATGCTTAATCACTTTCAATAAGTCATTCGTTCAATCCACCCAAGAGTTTTAACAGTCATCTCAGCAATGGTATGGGCTTTAATCTGGAATTTAACTTTTTTATATTTAATTTGTCAGCACAGTTTGTAACACAACGAGCTTTAAAACCTTTAAAGGTCTAACATTGTTTATTTAGAGCTTTCCAAGCATTACTTCAAAAATAAGACCTTCATTGGAGCACTGGTTTCCTGTATCCTCAACATCAGTCTTAAAGTTTCTGGGAGCCAGGTTTTGAGTCAGGAGGAAAGAGTTAAACATTTCTAAATACTCTAAACCCTTCCTCCTGTTTTCTCAGGTATTATCACTTCCTGTACACCAACTACTTGCCCACTAGTCTGAAGAGCATGGTGGACCAGTTGGCCAACTGTGAGGACATCCTGATGAACTTCCTGGTCTCTGCTGTCACCAAGCTGCCGCCCATCAAGGTCACACAGAAGAAACAGTACAAGGAGACCATGATGGGACAGGTAAGAGTGCAACAGCTGTGACCCCTACACCACACCACACCACACATGGAAGTACGAATACGTGTAATGCTTAGTTCTATGCCATTTTTATACTAATTATCATAACAGTTTCTTTTAGAAAGAAGTGTTACTCCAAAAGAGGATAACTGCCAGTCGAGAAAACTGGTTTGCATCTCATTACTGGATATGACTGAGCCTGTAACAATTTACAGTGTTGGGTACAGAGCAGCCTTATTATACAAACCTCTTTGAATTTGTCCTTCTTTTCATGAGCCGTGATTCATGCTGAAGCCAGTGTTGTTTTCTTCCCTTCATGAGTGTGTCATGGCCTTTCAGCTGGAGCGAAGCCGTGCTGCTTTATGAACAGCATGAATTATTCTCTTTAAAATCCTCTGGTATGGCCCACGAAAAAACAGGACAAGTTCATAACAGCGCAGAGACAAAAGCACAGAAAGGAGTCGTGTTGGTTTCGAAGCCTTGCGTCACGGTTTCTCGTCAGGCTCCAGCCTCCGAAATATAGAGTGTGGTGCAGCTGCTGATTTATTGAGAAACATTAATGTCAGTCATCGTTCAGTAATGGTTTTCTCTTGTCACTGTGGAGGAAGTCTGACCATGACTGAATCAAAGAGTTCGGATGAGCTTCTTCTCCTCCAAATCCCTGCTTGATAATGATCATGGTTCAAATACGCTTGTCTCTGCTGATTTAAAAGTGGGTCAAAATTAGTATAACATAAGAGCAAATGCATAATATTACATTATAGCTGAACTGTGTTTCAGTCATTTTCACTAGTTGAGGAAGCTGGACCTTTCATTCAGCTATGGACAGGTACTAAGATGGTGCTTTTTACTCTATTGGAGCACACAAAGCGCTTTCTTACTCATTCACACAAGCAGTTTTTTCTATGTCTAAGCACTTTTAACCTAACATTCAAACACTTAAACTCTAATGGATGAGTCGGGAGCAACTCGGGATCCAGTATTTTGCTTACTAGAGGAGTCGGGATTGAACCATCAACTTCCAGGTTAAAGACATAAGGAGTGTGTGCTTTGGAGGTTGTGGCTCTCAAGTGTAGAACTTCCTTCCATTGGACCTAAGATCTTTGGATACTATTGATATCTTTAAAAAGAAACTTAAGACCCACCTGTGCAGGCTTTCCTTTATTTAGTTTTATCTATTTATACTATTTTGATTGCTGTATCTTACTTTGTATTGTAAAGCACTTTGTGACTTTTGTTCTTGAGAAGCACTATATAAATAAACCTTACTTGCAACTGGTAGACGACCCGCTCTACCTCCTGAGCCACAGCTGCCCGTTATTCTTTAACTCTTTCAGCTGTTAACCAAACAATTTCAGTTAGCGTTTGTAACATGTCTGTTTATTGTTATTTCCTGACACTACCTGTATTTGTCATTATTAGGAAGGTTTATGCGAATATACAAGAGTCCGCCCGGATACGAGTGACATAAATTGCATCATAAGAAGATGAATGCAAGGCTCCAATTATTTCAAGCGGCGCATAGTATAAAAATAACTTGTCTGCAGCTGCCCGTGTGCATGTCCACATGCGATCATAATCCTGGCTTTGTCTGCCCTGCTCATGCATATGATATGAATTGTGGCTAAATGAAAAACAAAGTAATTCTTTCTTTCTTTCTCTGTCACGCATGTAGATTGACTTTTGTTAATCTATTACTTTTAGATAACTCACCTTACTTACACCTTACTTTTAACGCGATTACTGCTAGTTTGGTTTCATAAACTCTTGCACACTTGCAAAATATAGTTTTAAATGGGTCCTGTTGTGGTCATTTCCATAGTTTTATCCTTGCTTTGAATGATTTTCAGTTCAAAATAATCCACATTTACAGGATTTAGAGCAGTTTGATGTCTATGCTTTTGGCTCACAGGGATTACTTGTACATATGCTGAGCTCATTATTTTAAACTTTGGCCATGTTTAATAAGATTATCCACTGCAGTAACAGGATATGCAGTGGATATAAGAAGTATGCACACCCCTGTTAAAATGCCAGGTTTTTGTGATGTTAAAAAAAATGAGACCACAATAAATCATTTCAAAACTTTTCCCACCTTTAATGTGACCTATAACCTACACAATTCAATTGAAAAACAAAGAAGTCTGAAAAAAATATAAAAAATAAAAAACGTACAACAAGCTGGTTGCATAAGTGGGCACACCCTTAAACTAATACTTTGTTGAAGCACCTTTTGATTTAATCCCATTATTCAGTCTTCTTGGGTACACACATGCCATCAATTAAAAAGACTCTGATTAACCCCAAATAAAATTCAGCTGTCCTACTAGGATTTTCCTGACTTAGTCGCCTGCTACAGCAAAAGCCATGGTTCACAGAGTGCTTATAAAGCATCAAAGGGATCTTATTGTTGAAAGGTATCAGTCAGGAGAAGGGTACAAAAAAATTTCCACAGCATTAGATATACCATGGAACACCGTGAAGACAGTCATCAAAAAGTGTGGAAAATATGGGACAACAGTGATATTGCAAAGAACTGGACGTCCCTCCAAAATTGCTGAAAAGACAAGACGCAAACTGGTCAGGGAGGCTGCCAAGAGACACAGCAACACTGAAGGAGCTGCAGGAATTTCTGGTTGTGTGCTACATGTGACAGCAATCTCCCATATTCTCCATATGTCTGGACTATGGGGGTAGGGTTGCAAGATGGAAGCCTTTTCTGACAAAGAAAATCATCCAAGCCCAAAAGAAATACATCAAGTCTCCCAAAAGCATGTGGGAAAATGTGCTATGATCTGATGAGACCAAGGTTGAACTTTTAAGCCACAATTCCAAGAAGTACGTTTGGCGCAAAAACAACACTTCGTATCACCACACCAAGAACACCATACCCATGGTGAAGTATGGTGGTGGCAGTATCATGCTTCGGGGTTGCTTTTCTTCAGCTGGAATTGGGGCTTTAGTCAAGGTGGAGGGAATTATGAATAATTCCAGTCACGACTCTCTTTTGGCCCAAAACCTTCAGGCGTCTGCTAGAAAGCTGAAGATGAAGAGGAATTTCACCTTTCAACATGACAACAAACCCAAGCATACATTCATATCAACAAAAGAATGGCTTCAACAGAAGAAAGTTAAAGTTTTGGAATGGCCCAGCCAGACCTAAATCCAAGAGAAAATCTGTGAGTTGACTTGAATAGGGTTGTGCACAAGAGATGCCCTCGCAATCTGACAGATTTAGAGCGCTTTTGCAAGGAAGAGTGTGCAAATATTGCCAAGTCAAGATGTTCCATGCTGATAGACTCCTACCCAAGAAGACTGAATGCTGGGATTAAATCAAATGGTGCTTCAACAAAGTATTAGTATAAGGGTGTGCGCACTTATGCAACCAGCTTATTGTACATTTTTTATTTTTTATATTTTCTCTAAGATTTGTTTGTTTTTTAATTGAATTGTACAGGTTATAAATCACATTAAAGTTGGAAAATGTTTTTAAATGATTTATTGTGGTCTAATTTTTTAATCTCACAAAAACCTGGCACTTTAAAAGAGGTGTGTACACTTTTTACACACCCCTGTTAAAATTTCTGTATATGACAGAAAATAAGGAAAAGCATCTCAAAGTCTCCTTTAAGATGTTGCCACTCTAAAGATTTGCAACACTGGATGTTCTCCCGAAAATACAAAAATGTGGGCATACAGATTTATTTCTTGTAATTAGTTGAGCTACTTGACAGTCTTTTCATGTTCCCCCAGGATCTGCATCTGTTATTCATAACACTGGCTGACTCAAACTGTTCTTTTTGTCTTCCTCCTCCTCTTCCTCTTCTCCATTCTCACCAGTCTTCAAGGGCTTCTCGCTGGGCTGATCCAGACCACTTCGCCCAGCGGCAGACCTGCATGAACAAGTTCGCCAGCTGGTTTGGCGCCATGCCACTGGTCCATTCCCAGATGAGACTGGACCCCGTCCTGTTTAAGGACCAGGTCTCTATCCTCCGCAAGAAATACAGGGACATCGAGAGGCTCTGACAAGACCGCCGCCCCCTCGGGGGAGACCCCACGCAGGGGGAAAGAGACTCTGTGGAGATTAGGAGTCATCAGAGTACAGGGGGATGGACGGGGAGAGACACAGGTCTGTCTTCCACTCAGCACATTGCCAATGACCAGAGCGCTGCTGCTGGAAGGACTTGATGAGGAAAGGGATAAATAGAAAACAAGCAGATACCGTTTGTGTATGAAAAATGCAAAGAGGAGTACAAAAACTGATGGGCATACCAAACAGTACTGTAGGTTTCACATATGTGCAAACACACAGCACACACTACTGACGACAAGAACTCTTGGATAGAATATTTTTTTGTATGACACGGACAAGGACGACATCATCTCTCCTGCTCTCTTGGCACATGCGCAGGACGATGGTAGAAGAGGGGAAGGTGTTTGTGATCTCAAACCTGGCAACCCAACCTACCACAAATCCTCCCAGTCGTCCCAAGCAACCCTCCCTAGTCTGCATCAGGACATAATACTGGACTCATTACCAAACTCCTGCTTTGTAAACCCATGAATATTTTCTTTCTCAGAGTAAAAACAACACTGTCCAACCTGTTATTATAGTCCTGACAGGGTTTTTTTTTTGTTTTTTTTGTTTTTTTTTAAAGAGCAAAGCAGCCATTACTTCCTAATACTCTCAGCAGTTGACAAACGCCCTGTCTGTCCTATCCTTGGCTTGTTCCTTTATAAGTTGATATAGCTTTTATAATGGTCTATCTGCTCCCATGTTATCACTAAGATAAGTTAGAAAAACATCTCATTTCATGTCCCATTTTCCTCTCGTACTCGCCACAGCAGTTGTACTTTTCTCATCTTTTTTTCCCACTTACTTTCATCATCTTTTATTCCCCCCCCCCTCCCTTCAGACTCTGTGCTTTCCCTCTTGTCCGTGTGTGTGTTGTGTGTACAGACCCTTGAAAAGTTGGCTCATCCAACCATAAGCCCAAGCGGAGTACATTTTCCCTCCGTTGGAATGAGCGAAATGAACATTTCTGGATGAAATGGAGCAGAACGTTGCATTCTAACCCAAACTTTTTTTTTTTCCTCCCCTCTTCCTGCATGGTCTCAGAGCACCATCCTTACTGCGGGAAAAGACCATAGCAGGTCTTTAGTGACCAGCATCGTTTCAGAGGAGTGTTTGTAGAGAGATTTTTAACGCTGAGCGCATCAGTGCCATTCTGACATCAGGGTCTGCCTTTAAAATTGTTTATTGCACATCACGTTGCCTACATCAGTTTGGGATGCTCTTGTGTTGAAATATTGTAATCACCACTTCTATGTGTCTCTCCTGCCGCCCTGATTATTATTATTATTATTTTTTTTTACATTTTTTCCCCCCTGACATATCCAAGGACCTCAGAGCCATTAAATTGACAAAAGGTTTTCTCCTCCATTTGTCAGGCAGAGATACATTTAGGCTTCAATTAGGTGTTTCATTTGAAGCGCTGTTTTATTCCCGAGGGACACGCTGTTGATGAAACACTGAACATTATGGAGCATAGCGTTGTGAAAACAGTGACCGACAAACATGACCTGCTGGCTAATGCTATCCTTGGGATGACAGCTTTTTCCACTTGGCGCACACCTCCCCCTGCATCAGCGTGACAGTGGCCACGCTTGGTGTCTTTGCTATGCCTGACATTTTGCATCTTAAATGATCTTATTGGTATTGGACAACCACATGAAAATGCTAAAATAACTAGATATCTTGAACTGTAATTGATCATTTTAAAGAGAGGCTGTCAGGAAAAAAAGTGGCTGGCTCGTAGCTGAGCTGCTACATGCTGTCATTAGGTCTGCATGCAGCATACAGGCGGGAACACGGGCAGTCCACTCACACATTTGGTTTGCAGACACTTGAATGAAA
>VUQS01011008.1:18748-29304 GCA_015108495.1 Heterochromis multidens
TTAGTGGCCTTTTCTGTCAGGCAGGCATTCAGCATAATGTCTCAGCCAAAGCTGCCCGGCGTGTTAATCAGTTAGCTGTCACTGACATTGTCAACATCAGTTTCACACATTCAGTGGCTTCTTTAGATTGTTTTTTTTTCCACAATTTGTTTTTATTTTGCTTGACAAAGAGTTGATGTAAAATGTATCGTAAAGCCTTCACTGTTTCAACAAAGGGGACAGATGTGCTTTGAAGTGCCATATCCAAATGCTACTATAGCAGAGCTGCTCTGTTTCAGCGGATCATATCAAACCCAGCAGGACTAACGTGTGGTGTTTTTTTTCCCCTCATGTCACTGTTTTGAATATCACTGTTTGTACTTACATTCTGAAACTTTTAAGTTTGGAGTCTGATTTGTTTGCTAGGAGAGATTTACCGTCAGTTTAACAGGAATTCGATCATCGATACTTTGAAATTCTGGGAAAATCATGCTCCTCACATGGTCTGCATCTGGCCTCTATTTCATCTTCAAAGAACCATATTGTTTCAATCCATATCAAGCCTTTTATGTCCGATTGTCTGAATTACTGTTGTTGATCATCAATCAAGAGAACCACATCCCCCAGCTTTGCAGATAATTCACACACACACAAAAACACCACCTATTTCAAATCCCTGGTCTCAGCACTGTACATAGACATATTTATTTTTTGAAAAGGAAAAAACAAAAGACTGTGTACGATTTGAGGTGACGTGGCAAGAACATTAAGACAGATCCTGCATCGCTGAGGGGAGTAAGTGGTATTTATTCAGTTTATTTCCTACACACTGTGCACATTAATCCACACAGATGCCGATATACAGCTCATATTATGTCTCACTCTGCATCGGTTTTCCAGGGGAAGCATCTATCACACTCTTTCTAATACAGAGCTCCCCAAGTGAGATAACATTTTCAGAGTCGCCGTAGTGGAGTTTTAACTCCTGAAAAGATTGCATACACCAGTGATCTAGAATTGGATTGGGCCGCTCCATCTTGGCTCTCTGCGGGAGTGAAATTGTAAAGTCCCAATAAAGCCTACGCCAACTGACACATGGAAAATAATAAGCAGCTGGGCCCCCTGTACCAGATGGAAACATTTTCAGATTCTGCTGCAACATCATCCCCTCTTGCATTACAGTAATGGGTCTGAGGCTGTGACACAGTTGTTTAAATTGTCTTTGTCGCAGCTTGGGTTCAAGTCGTAGCTCGCAAACACAAACTGAAGTTTATCTACAGTCTATCAAGTCCAGAACTCAGTCAGAGTGTGATGGATGTGAGGAAGGGCCCCAGGAAAAAACTTTGCATCCACTTAAATGCCTCTGTCATTTGATCAGGGAAACATTATGCAAGTTATCATCTTGAGCTTCAACACAGATGGAAGAAGGTTTACCCAAAACATGCCAGGCGGTTGGCGTGTGTGCTGGAAACCAGTCTGCTCTTGATTTGATTTGTGCCTTTTATCAACATGCGAGTTCCTGACATGCTGAGCACTGTCTGTCCTAGACTTGTTATTTCCAGTAGACGGGCAGCAATAGCACCATGTGCGGGGACTGAATATCCCTGCCTTCATACACTGGATGAGTCACAGCTTCCATTCTCTTGTTTTGACGCCCATTTTTCACTGTTGTGTTTGGACACTGTTGCCAAGGTGACAACGCATGACCACTTCCTGTTTCTGATTATTTATCAGTGATTGACTGTATTAAGTAAGCAATCAGCAGTAGTATCTGTTGATCTGTAAGGACTTGGTCAAGCCCAGCTGTCCTGATGCCTTCTCCTCCCTCCTACCTTGTAATTAAGAGAAGACTTTTATAGAGGTCACAGATTAAATAGATAAATGCCAATTTTGTAAGAATGATTTATAAAAAAAATAAACTCATATTTGATGGTAACTGCATCTCTGTGTTTTTTTTTTTTTCCAGATTTTGTTTTAAGAGTTTAATGATTTGTCTTGCATGGATCAGCTCGGTTTTTCTCAACCCACTACCCTAGTCCTCACAGTGCTCGATACCTTCACCTGCAAGTGCAATAGGGAAAAGTATGCATAAAAGGAGGGGGAAAAGTGTGTGGATATTAAGAAAACTTGGATACAAGTACAACTCTTGTGCTACTAAGATAGCTGTAGTAAAGCAGCCCTAACTACCCTCACAAATGTCTCTTTTTGTTTTTTTTAAATTACAGATAATCACATATGGACTGGGAGCATTGTAGCCACAAGACATGCTGTAAAGGTCTCCCAAACTGCAGTGTCAGTGTCACAAGACGACTCTCTTAACCTACAGAATGGTGACAAATTGTTTTGAAAAACAGAGAAGAAAATCTGATGGCTCTGTTATGCTTATATTCCACTTGTCTATTTACGTCAGGTGTTAGTTTGTGTGCACTTGGTTGTGGCCCTTCAATTCGTGTCATGCTGACTTTTCCATGCAAGCTCTACACTGTATGTGTCCTCCAAGCAAACTTGGGTTAAAAAAAAAAAAAAGCACAATTATTCATCCATAGTATCCAAATGTAACAATAAAACTTAACTGAGTATAATCCTGTATTTCTTAGAGGAAGAGTCACTCCAAATCAATACAAAGTTGTTCTGAGTGGCCACCTTTATCCTATGACAAAACATTTCCATCTGCGTGAGGGAACAGTACATAAAAAAAGAAATCTTGACTCCTATCTTATGGCCTACACATCAAATGTGAGATTATCTTTTGGATGAATGGTGTTCACTGCACCAGTAAAGGTCCAGAGACAGTTCTAGTGTTCTGCTGTGATCCAAAATGCACCACAAAATAGCCGGGTCTAAAGTTGGAACCACTGATGTGGGCTAACACAAGAAATTCCTCAATGATTGGCAGATGCAACCAGCAGATTCTATCTGCTACAATTTTCTTCCAGAGGAATGTATCCCAACTTCTGCTCATTAAACTAAGTTCAGTCTTAAAACATTTTGAAATGTGGGGTGGGTCCCAAAAGCCACCAAGCAAGAAATGAAATGGCTATGCAACAGCATCAAATTGGTGGAAAAATATGACACTTTTAGTAAGTCCTGGACCTTTTTCAGTGGAAGTCTTCACTGAATTTCTCCTGTAGTCCTGGGACTAGGCTTAATCTGTGTCTGGGAAACCTGCTGAAAATGCTGTGAATTCCTTTAATGTGTCACCCGTCTGCAGTTGAAAACCCTTCACAAATACAGTTGTGTGAAAAAAAGTTTTCAGAGGACTCTATGCTGTCCTGTGAGAAACTAAGTACACCAAATTATTCAGTAGCTTGTAGAACCACCAGCAATAATATGAAATAATAGTCTTCTATATGACTATCAGTCGCTCACATCATTTTGGAGGAATTTTGGCCCACTCTTATTCACAGCATTGCTTTAGTTCATTGAGGTTTGTTTGCTTTTGTTAATGCACAGCGCTCTTAAGGTCCCACCACAGCATTTCAATCAGGTTGAGGTCTGGACTTTGACTGGGCCATCGCAACACTTTATTTTCTTTTTCAGCCATTCTGTTGTAGATTTCCTGTTGTGCTTGGTATCATTGTCCTGTTACATGACCCAATTTTGGCCGAGCTTTAGTTGACAAACAAATGACCTCGCATTTGACTCTAGAAATCCTGGGTATATAAAGGAGTTGATGGTCGACTCAATGGCTGCAAGGTGCCCAGGTCCTGTGCCTGCAAACAAGCCCAAATTCTTACCCCTCCACCACCGTGCTTGACAGTTGGTATGAGGTGTTTGTCCTGATATGCTGTGTTTGGTTTTCATTAAACATGGCGCTGTGCACCAAACATCACTACTTTAGTCTCATCTGGCCAAAGGACAAGCCATGCTGCCATGTTCTTTTTAGAGAGAACATGCTTTCTCCTGGCAACCCTTCCAAACAAGCCATACTTTTTCCATTTTTTTTTTCTTTTTCAAATTGTACTATCATGTACTTAGCATTTAACATGCTCACTGAGGCCTGTAGAGCCTGTAGATCTTTTTTTGTTTTCTTTTGCAGTTTCTCTGAGCATTGCATGGTCTGACCTTGGGATGAATTTGCTGGGACCTCCACTGGGAAAATTGTGGCATTGTGTTAACACACACCTGAATGCTCCAGACCAGCAAACTACCAAAACTTCTGCTTTTTATAGGTGCGCTCACACTTTCTGATGATCAATTAATCAAGTCCATTTGAGTAGCAACACCTGGCTGCTACTTACCCTCCTAATTCCTATGAAAGAAGAAAGAGTGTACTTAAAAAAAAAAAAAAAAAGAAAACTTTTTTCACGACTGTACATTAGAAAGGACAATAAAGAATAATGTATGTACCAGTGTCTGAGGATTCATTTTTCCTGAACACAGACACTGTAGCAACACAATATTAAGTTTATGCTGACACAAGGACTGATGGTTTGTTTGTGATTGCTTTTGTGCACACATTGTCAACATCTGAGTGCAACCCTGCACATTTTTATTATTTTCATCATCTGTGACAGTGTGCATGGACAAGTACTCAGCCCCTGACCTCTGCCTCAGCTGAATGTGAACATACTCCATTTGTACAGTAATAATAGTACCTTCAATGCTGCATTGCCCTCTGCAATATAATAACCACCCAAGTATTAGACCACTGAGGAGGGGTTTATTAGTCACTACTCAGAGCATTGATTTTTTTTTTTTTTTCAGTATGCTGAAAGCCTTCTCACTGCTCCAATGCTGCATCTGTCCTTCTGCGTCTCCCTGAGGACAATACCCTCATAACACATCTAAGATATGACCCCAGCTTTGTTCTGAATTATTAAAAGCACCCATATCAGACACTGATATTCTCATGCATATCTGTGACCTGACAGCAGTGCCGTATTAGTGTGTGTGTGTTTGTGTGTGTGTTAGATTTGTTTGCACGCACATGTACTCAGATTTAAGCTCACGTTTCATGTTTGGTTGAATAAGGCCCTTTGTGAATTCTTCTCCCTCTCTTCTCACTGCCTCTTTCTTTTCTGATCTAATAAATGAGACTTCTTTAAACTGAGTCTGGAATCACAGGACACCAACAGAGACCAAAAGCTCAGACGAGTTGATCTGGCTTTCCTCTTATCAGAACAGGGCCTGTATTTATCAAGCATCTCACAGTAAGAAATCACTTCTAATTGGCCAAAAGTTTGAGTGAGTGACGCACTTTCAGCTTGGAAGAAAAACATTTTATGAAATGACTCCTATCTTCTCTAATATTTATGAGAGCTTGAGACATGTGCTAACATGTTAGGAGTCACCAGCAGATGGTGTTCAGGCAGAAACGTGCACTTGAAGCACATGTTATTAATGACTTTAAGCTTAATAAAATTAGGAAATCTTTTATGGGCCTTGTGGGGGAGAACGAAGTTTTGATTTGATTCCTATAACAACCAGCATTTTTGTTGTTTTCCTGGTGCAGCTTTGTGGATAATTTAGTTATTCAATTAATTCCATTTAGTTTGTAAAGAAAAACGAGCTGCATGTTTGTTTAGAGTTACTGACAGCTGACCTTTATTTAAGGTGTAGTTATAATGAGTGGTATTTTCCAACAATGGGTAGACCAGCAATAATTTACCTCACCTGTAAGGATACATACAGGATGTATATTTGAAATATCAACTGAACTTTCATTAGGAACAGAAATTCTGTCTTTGATGAACATATGCTCACAGCAACCGTCTCTGTGTGTGCACAATATATGCACGCTGCATATATTATATGTTCATATATAATACATATATGTTCTCCCTGCTTCACCATGAAAAAGTATGCAGTGTTTTCTAGTATTATTACCCAAGGGAAGCATGTACAAAAAAGTATTGGTTCCAGCACAGAATCCTGTGGAACTCTGTGACTAACTTTTGTATGTAAGGAAGACTCCCCATTTACATCCACATACTGGAATCTATCAGATAGTTATAATTCAAACCAGTGCAGCACATTAAATTTAATACCAACAGCATATTCTAGTCTCTGTATTAAAATGTTGTAATCATCGGTATCAAATGCGGCACTGAGGTCCAGCAAGACAAGCACACAAATGAGTCCACTGTCAGGGGCCATAAGAAGATCATTAGTAACCTTCACTTGTGCTGCCCTCAGTGGTGAAACAGCAACATCTCACTCTCTTTTCACAGCAGACCTTCTCTGCTGTGAAACCATAAAAGGTGCAGTCCTCAGTTAACCTTCAGTGATATGAAGATGCTTAATGATTATATAAGAAATACACAGAACACCAATTTAAAACATAAAAAAGGAATGAATTAAAAAAATAAAAATAAAATCACAGGAAGATTTATAGTTGATATTGTTCATATTAAGTAGAACCAGAGCAATAGTTGGATTAGAATATGAGTTAACATCCACTTTAAAAAGATCATACATATTCACAAGACTCATGATTTTGCCACAGTGCTTTTTCTTATTGAAATTCTCAGGTACAATATACATTTGTAATATAGGCATGTAACAGAATATAAGGATTAAATAGAATATATCAATTTCTCTACAGGCATAAGCCCTCTATTGCACTAGCAGCTACAGATAGATAAAACAAACTCTTCAGATTAATTCAGAGAAATAATGCTGATTGAAATGATGAATATCGAGGTAGACAGAATATTTTCTGCCATGCTGAAGACACCAGCACCCTCCTTCCCCTGGATCTTCTATAGGATGTCTTCTCACCTCTCTGTGGCATCAATCTCTTTTGTCCTCATTTGTCTCCTCTATTGTTTGTCTTCTTTTAAAAGCTGGTTGATATTGCTCAAGTACCAATTCCTTCTGTAAAAGCGCTACTTCAGCCAGTCTGTGGTACCCTGTCACATGTCCAGTTTAAAAATCTATCATCCCATCCATTATCTGTAGTCCATGTGTACCTGTGGGTGCAATCAAAAAGCTCTGAGACTGTTCCTGTTGAGAAAGAATGGCTTGAGGCATGATTATATGCATGCAAACTGGTGATAGCATTAACTTTTTTGAGTCAAGGGTGATCAACGGCAAGGGCTGTCACATAATTTGTTGTGACCACATACAGGTGCACATTTATGCCATGAAACAGACTCACTGTGTTGAAGTCTGCAAGGAGCTCAACACAAAAGACCCAGAATGAGCCAACCTCCATCTCGTAGATCATTACTGGGGATGGGAGTTGGGTCTATGGCTTTGCCTCAACAACCAAACAGCAGTTTTTGCAGCAGAAGAACCCACAGTTCCAAAGCATGAAGACAGTGCATCAGGTTAAAAGCACAACAAAGAGCATGCTCACGGCTTTCTTCAGTATTCACTGTGAATTCATGTGCAGTGTCAACGGCGAGTTCTACAGCAACGTCCTGAGGGAGAAGATTCAACCCAAACAACATGAACTTTGACATGACGGCAGCTGGGTGGTCCATGGTGACAAATTCTTTGGCCACACTTAACACACCTACTACCCACCCTATGCCTTGGGTTGTTGCTGAATGAGTAGGTCCCTACAACTTCATGCTCTCCCACAAAATGAGTTTCACATTAAAACAGCAGTCATTTGGAAACTGTAGAGGAGATCTAGCATGTCTTGAAGACTACTTTAATTTTAAATCGGGTACTGTTTTTTGCTTTTTATAGGTACTGTCTCTGAACTTTCTGATTGCACCTTGTATGAATGTATGTGTGTGTATGTGGCTCAGCTCCTGACAGCCAGCATGGAGTTGATCTCCCAGATGAGGTTGCGGAGTTGGTCCATGATCTGTTTCAGCTGCTGGTTCTTCTGCTTCAGCTTCTGCAGGGGGAAAAAAAAGAGAAAAGAGAAAAAGAACGCATGTTTTAGATACAAAAGCAATAATAACTATGAATGTCCAAATGGTTTTGCTACTGAAAAAAAAAAAAGTCTGCTCAAACAATTAAACTCCAAAGACTGACAAACCGTGTAAAACAACAAAGCAATTATTTATACACAAATAATTAAAAGACTGTTTGCAGCTACTACCCACAACAAAACAAACACTCCTAAATCATACTATCAACACAAAATAAATATCCTATTTACTGTAACACTGTAAATCCTTGTAACATACATAAATTACTTAACCCATACTACTGAGGAAAAACTGATTCCAGATGTGATCTTGCCCCTAATGACTCTGCCACTTTGGTGCTGCCATAAGAAAAACAAACAGGAATGTTCTAACCACGAAGTCTGGGTCGACAGATATTTTCAAAATTACTATTAGTCAGTTATTCTGAAGTGATGTAAAATGTTAAAACACGCACATACAGATTTTTGAGTGGGTAATGCTTTTAGTGGGGATACTGCTGATACTTGGGCTAGTGTCAAAAATCACTGCCAGATTTGGGTGTGGTTTAGAAAAACCTTAAGGTAAAAGGCGGAGGATTACATCACTTATTCCTCTGTTCTACAGGGCTCAACTGTTCCTACAAAATGAGTCACATGGTGGCAATGTGCAGCTTGTTCCTTAATTAAGATAAATAACTAATTTTAACCCCCGAGGGGCTTAGCCACTGTGTGTATTTTACTGGTTCCTCCAGTTTCTTACTATATCAAAAAATCTGTACTGTAAGACACAAGCAGGTTGCTGATTTGTTTTAAGCAAACCATGGTTCTGTAAACCCACAATAGCATTAGAAATATTTTAAATGGTAGCCCAGAAGGTGATTTTTTAATATTCTATTCATTTTACATTGAAATAAAATGTTTTGTTTCTTCAAACTTGGCCTCTGACAAAGAACAGCTGAGTGCTTTTGTAGTTGTTTATAAGTGGTGAAACCCTAGAGGGTTAATTTGAGTCAATCGCACATCCACCATCCTGCTGCTATAAATGCTCAGTAAAATAAAAAATGTGTATTGCTCTGCAGCTGAAAATTGTCTCCAACAATGAACCATTTAGTCACATCTGTCAAAAACTACAGCGCCCACCACCTTTTTGTAAAAAGACTAGGAGTCTTGCTGTACTTAAACATTTTGGTGGTTTTGAGATTATTGCTAAGAAAAATGGTGCCATTATGCTGATATTTAGCAGGGATCATGTTTACCTTGTTCAACATCCTATTTTAGTGTATTAGCACGCTCAGATTTGCTAATTAGTATCAATTCCATTGTGAAACTGAGTAGGGTAGGTAATCAACATCTGATTGTGAAAATTACTACTGGACTGTGGAGAAAAAGCAGCACTAAAGGCAGCTGCCTTTTTTCTGAGCTGCACAGAATAAGAAGATCGTTTTCCATCAGAAAAATTGTTCAGTTACTACAACTCTGTTATTGTTGCACTATCCACTTGAAATATGGTGTACTATGTAGCAAAGTGGAAACAGAAGAGCTGTGTAGGTACTGCTCTCAGTGGTTCAGACTTCAAATGCACAGCTGCTAGTGCAAGTTGAGCAGTGAGTGATTTAGTCTAAGTGGTGATTATGAATGTCAGGTGAACGATTCATTTAATAAAACACATTAGGTTATCTAAGGTTTGAAGCTAATGTCAAAAAACATCTTGAAAATAAAAATTGCCCAATGCTTAGAACCAGCAGGGGGTCAGTTTATGCCAAGTGAGCTACTGGGCTTCAAATACACTGGCAGAAAACCTGAAAACAAGACCAAACAAGACCAGACTCAAAATGTCACTTTTACTGAGCGAAAATTAAATTTAGGTCAAAGTGAAACCAGCAAATAATTCAACAACTGTGTAGTAATGATGGCAACTCTGCTCTAGAAAGTATGATTTGATTTAATATGATTGACTCCCAGTAATTTAAAAATCCCCATTTAAATAAAGGTAACTCTCCATGTAGTTAGAATATTTCTCTCACCCTATTGGTTTGTTTAGAATTAAAATATTTAAAAGTTTTGAACGGAGCATCAACTCTGAGGCTGAAAAATGAATCCAAAAACTGCAGTTCCTGCAAAGGCCACATGAGGCTTTCTCCAGTCTTCACAGACTCCCATGTTAAAACTCCCAACAGTAATGGCCACTACAGCTAATTACTATTTAATTTGACATGATTTGGAAAGGCACACACCTGTCTATATAAGGTCCCATAGTTAACAGTGCTGTCAGAGCACAAACCAAGCCATGAAGTCCAGGGAATTTTCTGTAAACCTCCGAGACAGGATTGTATCAAGGCACAGATCTGGGGAAGGGTACAGAAAAATTTTTGCAGCATTGAAGGTCCCAATGAGCACAGTGGCCTCCATCATCTGTAAGTTTGGAGCCACCAGGACTCTTCCTAGAGCTGGCTGCCCGGACAATCTGAGCGATCGGGGTAGAAGGGCCTTAGTCAGAGAGGTGACCCAATGGTCACTCTGACAGAGCTCCAGTGTTGCTGTGTGGAGAGAGGAGAACCTTCCAGAAGGACAACCATTTCTGCAGCACTCCACCAATCAGACCTGTATGGTAGAGTGGGCAGATGGAAGAAACACCTCAGTAAAAGGCACATGACAGCCCACCTGGAGTTTGCTAAAAGGCACCTGAAGGACTCTCAGACCATGAGAAACAAAATTCTCTGGTCTGATGAAACAAAGATTGAACTCTTTGGCCTGAATGCCAAGGGTC
>VUQS01011009.1:3776-15284 GCA_015108495.1 Heterochromis multidens
GTAATTTGCCCTCTAGAAACAGATTAAATTCAGTGTATCTGCATAAACTGAGAATCAGGAGGTACATAAGAGCCTGAATGCCATTAAAGCTTTCTTAATATATTTTGATATCAAAGAAATATCTGTCATATAAATGTATATGGCAAAGAAGCCCTGCTTTTGAATTATTCCATCTGTTACTTCCTTAAAATGTCTCTCCAGACAAAATAGGCTGCTCTTCTTCTGGGTGTTTTGAGCCCAATACTGCTGCTAAGTATGGTATATATTTTTATGGCATCCATCATCGGTGGAGATCCACAGACAATAGCCATAGTGTTACTCACACATTGCAAAACCCGCCATCTCTTGATACTATGCTTGTTTGGGTCTCCATCACTGTCAGGGGCCTCTCCACTTGTAACCCTCTGCAGACGACTCCTGGGGGCCAGGTGTTACCTACATGGAACAACGCAGTGCAAAGCCATCTTAAATAAGCAGATACTTTAGCAGGGCCCTTGGTGCAGCAGGGATCATTATTTTGAGGTGGGAAAATCCAGTTTGACAGATGAACCGTGGCCGCCGAGAGACACATCACTGATATGCCATATAACAAGATCTCAGAAGAGTGAAACACCAACTCATTACATATCAAAACAGACTGGAAGGAAGGATTTATTTGTTTTGTTACAAGGGGTGATGATTCTATTTCAGTGACGCCAAAGCCGTCCACAAGGCAGCCACAGGTCCAGGGGTATTATCATTGGCCCCAGTGATGAGTTACAGAGTCCAAGGCAACTCAGCCCCCCTTCACCCCCCAAACTGGGAATACCACAGGATCAGCAGAGAAGTCAGAGCAATTTAATGGGTGAGTCACTTAGGTGTTATTAAAGTGTGCCTTTTGCTGCAGGGTGGGAGCAATGCTGTGGTGTTAAGGAGCAAACTTCAAAATGACCAGCATGAAGGAACATTTTGTTCTTTATTCTCTTTGAGATGGTCAACATTTCTTTTCTCTCTGTGTCTTCTAAACAACTCCAGGGAATTGTTAATTTTGATGCCCGACTGTGATTTGAATTTGAACATGTTCCAGTCATTTTAAATCCTGTCACCATCTTTGATGTGTTCCGTTTCCATGAATGATGACACTTGTCGTCACTCAACTATACTGCTTCAACTAGCTAAACTGAAATATAACATTTGCACTAAAAGTAAGGTTAGCATTACATCCAAAGACCTTGGTACTGTTATGTTAGCTTACAGTACAATAAATGCTAATGAGGTGTCTCACGTGTTTTTATGATTTATCTCATTTGTTTTGTTGCCACTTCTTATTAACCATGGATGACTTTAGTACATCCTACTATGTATATACTCACTGCTGTTAGCTTTGTAATTCAAATAATCAGTTATTTAGTTATGGCTTCAGATGTTACTGTCACAATTTGACCGTATTTCCACACAAAATCCCTGATCCGACCACACTATTAGTACATCTCTCATACTCCCTGCTAGGTAACTGCTTACTAGTGGAAGGTAGCCAATCTGACGACTGTATCAGTAGGTGTGTGTCAGTATGTGTAACTAAGCTGGCAAGATAGCAAAGAGGGCATTTCACAATGTGGAAGTGTTCACATGTACCCAAATTTGTGGGTTAAATTGTGCTTGGGTGTCTACTTCAAATCTGATGCAGCACCTACTAAAACTAAGCAGAGCAGCTCCACAACATTGAGAAGGAAAGTGATGCAAGTGCTACAGCTTCAATACAGCAACCAACACTTTTTAGTTCAGCCCAAGCTGTCACTCCTATGTTAATGACCTTGTTACTGGGTACATTATGGAGAAATAACCACAAATATTAACTGGCTACAGAATGAGAGTCGGAAAGTTCATGCGTAAATGTAGGCTACACAATATAAGCAACGCGTGAGGAATTAGTAAGGGGTGTTCATTTTTGGTAACACAAAAGTACTTTTCACAGACTTTCTCTCAAGACTTACCCAATAGGTAACACTGCTTTTTTAAAGGGAGTAATTTTATAATGTAAAAAAGTTACTTTTAAAAGTAGTTATCCAACACTGTTGTGTTCAAACTGGGGGTGGGATTATATCAGGGACAGGCTCTGAGCCTCTTATTGTTTGCAGTGGTGATGGACAGGTTGATAGCTAAAGTCAGACAGGAGTCTCTGTGGTCTATGATGTTTGTAGATGACATTGTGATCTGTAGTGACAGTAGGGAGCAGGTAGAAGAGAGTCTGGAGAGGTGGAGGTATGCACTAGAGAAAAGAGGAAGGAAAGTCATTAAAAGCAAGACAGAATACAAGTGTGTGATTGAGAGGGAGACAGCTGTAATGGTGAAGGTGAGAGGAGTAGAGGTAGTGAAAGTGGATGAGTTTAAATACTTGGGGTCAACCATCCAAAGCAACCAACAGTGAAGAAAAGAGTGCAGGCGGGGTGGAGTGGCTGGAGATGAGTGTCAGGGGTGATTTGTAACAGAAGGATAGTACAGTAGCAAGAGTGACAGAGAAGGTTTACAAGATGGTAGTGAGACCTGGTATGATGTATGGTTTGGAGACAGTGGCACTGACAGAAAGACAGGAGGCAGCGCTGAAGGTGGCAGAGTTGAAGAGTTTTTCATTGAGACTGAGCTGGAGGGCCAGGAGTACATCAGAGAGAAGCTCAGGTCACCGTTAGAGAAGCGAGCCTGAGATGGTTTGGATATTGAATATGGAGCTTCCAGATAGCAGGAAAAGAGGATGACCAAAAAGGAGATTCATGTATGTAGTGAAGGAGGACATGCAGAGGGTTGATGTGACAGAAGAGGATGCTAGAGATAGGGTGAGATGGAGGCAGATGATCCACTGTGGTGACTGCTAAAGAGAGCAGCCAAAAAAAGAAGAAGAAAGTGGTAGATTAGAAAATAGTCACATAAACTATTTTTGCTGCTTCTATAAACAGTACTGATAAATATTAAAATGTTTTGATGGCTTTAAGACCTGAAAATATTCATAAAGCTAATGTCAATATTCATTTTGGACATGCAGCACAAAAACTACTCTAAATGTCCAAAATGTCTTACTGTTTTCCACTGACATACACACCTTTTTTGTTATAAACTTTGCCATTGAATCATTTCACCCTTTCAACTTCTAATTCCTTTTAAATTTTACTTTCAAACACTCTCTTACCTTCAATTAAACTGGCAGGGCCTTTGATTTAAGTTGCAAGGTAAAAAAAAAAACAACTTACTGTATCAATCAATTTGCCTCACTCCTTTCATTTATAAAAACATGCAAAGTATACTTTGGCACCTGATGGTGGGGGAGCAAGGCTAAATCAAAGTGTATTAATAATTAACTCTAATTAGCGGTGTGTGGGAGAGGTGTGATGCCTGTTTCGATGGCAGCGCTCCTCTCCTTCCTCAACCTCTGCCTGTTCTCGAGATCATCCACTGCGAGAGATGACAGACTACAGAGAGAGGAAGACAAACCTTTTATGAAGGAAAGGTGCCGGGTTAAAAAGATAGGACTGACATTTTTTGTATCTTCTTTTCATTTAGTTTGTTCAGTTGAAGAAACTCAGAGAGAGAGGGAAACAAAGAGAAAGAGACAGGAAGAGCAAAGATAGAGAAAAATGTGGACTCATTTGTTACAACTTCAAGTTAATTAAGGAGCTTGTTGTGAGATGACGGGGGCACCTGCATATGCAGGTTTCAACTGAGCAAGAGCATTACAGGGGCAACTGCTGAAAAAAGGACCTGAAAAGAGCCTTAATTAATGTCTCAGCAGGGGTGAAGGGAACACTGAGATGGAGCTAAAGCCCTCACAGGCCCAGATTCAAACTGGAGCTATTCTAGCTGGGAGAGCATTTTATTTCAGAGTATTGCATCATCATGGATTATCTAACAAGCAAAAGTGTCACTAAGCCGATAAACATCTCTGGGACCTCGAGGGGTAAATTAGTCTCCTTCCTCACACTCAAAGTGTAAAAAAGTATTACAACAAAATAAAATTTCTTTAAAAAGCAGGGACGTGCCTTCACTGAATAGTTTAATTAGAAGTGTATGTTTGCACAAAGCTCCAGATCCTCCATTTCCACAGATGCAATTTGCTAACAAGGACAATTCATCTCATATTTGGAGGGGGGAAAATCTGATTACAGCTAGCACTTTGACCCTCTTTGCTGTGATGAATCGGGTAAGTCATGCATGCGGATTTTGATTTATCTTTCTGACCTTTTGTATGCAAAGGAGACACGTTCTGTATAACCATAATGTGACACGTCAGAAAAAGAGGTCAGGCTTGTGAGAAAACAAGCCTCCCGCTTTCTCTCTGATGAGTCTATTGTTTTGCCTCACAGTGGCTGCTTTTATATTGCTGAGCACTGAAAGTTTGCATTGCCTCTAAATTAAAATTCTCCACGTGAAACAATAAAGACACGACATTTACAAGTATAGTCGTTCAAATTGATATGATTGAGCAACAGTAAGAAAAACTTCCTGATTTGGGGGAAAAAAAAGCTTTCCTTTGGTTGTGATTATATGGAAACATCCACCTTACATGTCAGTGTGAACATTAAGTTCATTTTTGTAAATGCTAGAAACAAGAAAAATAAATCTATCAAGTATTTAGAGCTCTTAGTAATATGATACTATTAGATAACTGCTGTTTTCATAAAGTATCTGTGAAGTCAAGATTGCCCAAATATCAGTGTAGACAGGCTGGAAAAAACAATTAATGCAATATAATTTTTGTTTTGAAGGCCACATTGCATAAGAAAAAAGTGAACTAGTTAACAGTGCAGCAGTTTTTGTAAGTGGTACAATGGTGTTACTACAACATCTGAGTTCATCATGTGATTCTGGCCCAAATAGCATTCCTTATACAATCACTGGAAAAAGAAGTAGCTGTAAAATGGTGAATAATAGTGAAAATAATGGTGAACTGACTTTTTTTTTTCTATTATCAGAATTTAATCAATTTAATAAACTAACATTTAGAAGATCTAGATCTGTTTGCTCATTTTATTAAAATAAAAAATAGGTGAGTTTTTTTTTTTCATTTGCATTGACTTATGTTGAACTTATGAAGAAAATGCTGATTCCACAGTGTAGCGGGTTTAAAATGATGATACCATTGGAAGTTAGGCTTGTTATCCATAAGCCTTATGTTCACTATGCAATTGTGTATGGCGCAAGGTATAAACATAAGGGGAAAATAAAAGCTCATTTTTACAAAACAGGATGAAGATAGTGCTTTTATTTTGCCTTGCTAGCTGAAAACGTGGAAACTGAAACAACTGGAGTAACTGTGAGAAAGGCAGAGAGAGTGAATAGAATTTCCACCGAGCAACATTCAGTTGGCATTATTTCTACTAGTTTAGTAAGTAACAAAACCTGCCTATTAATTAGGATAACAAAAATGGGTATTGATTGCAACTGTGGTGCAGGTGAAATTGTTGATTGCCACCCCAAGTGAATTCATGTGTGTACAGAGCCAAGAAGAAGTCAGCTGGCTTGCCTGGCCTAAGTCTGGATCGCAAATGGTCTCTATGAGCTCAGCTGAGGAGGAGACCAATGCCCAGAAAAGCTGTAGCAATTTCAGAGACACAAATTTCCCATCGGCTCTATGTACTTCTTGAGGATTGTCTGGCTGTCCTTGCTAGACTTTCTAGCAAGAGAAGGTTGTTTTATATTACCTTTTATTGATTAGAACAAAATAAAATAAACAATATGATTGGGAGAAAAATAAGAAAAAATACATATTGAAGGGGTACTCACACTCCTGACCTTTCACTCTGAGACCCATTTCTCATCAAAGTTTATCCTTCATTGCAAAAATCTGATAAATATTTTTCGCTTTGTAAGAGATTGTGTTACTGGACCACTATTGTCTGCAGAAATAACGTCAACATCCGTCTGCCTACGGTTCAGTTTTTGAAGTCATACCATGACCAGTTTTCACCTGGGAGATAACGTCACTGCGTCAACCATGTTTTCTGGATGTGTATGTTCAATGGGTATTAAGTTGCAGAACAGCTCGAGCAGGAAGCGACGCTAACTTCTTCAGTTTATCCACCTCTGAGCATCTTTCATTTAGTTGGATTACGGATTATTGGCTGACATGCCATGTGGTAATCCAGTATAATTTTCATCTATTACAGCACCACCACAATAAAAAGTGGCGTTTCCATGACTTTACACTGTGCAAGTGCATTATCCCAGTTTAAGGACAGAGCTGGGTGGGCAATTTGTATTTAACTCAAGACAAGTTCTTTAAGTCTGAGGTCCTATTCCCACATTGCATCCAAGGTCAATCTTCAAAGACAGAAAATGTGATGTAGTTATAACACTGCTCCTTTTTAATTTGTTGTGATATTTTCCTTTTTTAACATATAAAGTTAGCAGTCACTCCCCAGTTGTAACACAAACCGAATAACACATTCTGTCCTTTTATAAAAAGATAGGATCTTAAATGGTTCTTGGTTTAAATACAACAAATGGGACAAATCTCATTCTTCATAAGCTTAGAAACCTGTTGTTTTTATCCAGTCAGATAACACACTTAAATGTAAATGTTTCAGTAATATGTGTATTAAACAATATATACATTATTCTTCATATTAAATTGCAAATCTGGACTGGATTAAGAAGAGATGTGTTTACATGTGTGTGAGTCTCTGTGTGTATGAGGGGATGGCAGCTAGCATTTTAAATATTAATAGCTTTTTTTTCTCTTTGCCATACTTCAAAAAAGGCGACAATAATGCAGGGTTGCAAGGGGGTACATCCTCTCAGAGGAGAGGTCTGTGGAGAGAATAAGAGAGAGAAAGTGTCCTGTCATAATTAAACATGCATGGGTATTTTTTTCACAGACGCTGTTTGTTCCGCTGGCCTGGGTTTTGACAGGACGCCAAAACAAGCCCAGGTGGAACAGAGTGTACAAACAAGCTTGTGAGTACAGGCATGAAACACACAAATTAGCACCTAGACCAGATGAATACGCAAGATCTGGGATCAGGGCCAGGACAGCGTCCCACGATCACGCAGCCTAGTCAGGTGTAAGTAAACAGAAAAACAAAAACAAGGTGTGTGTTTCTGCAGGTAGATCAAGCACACATTAGTTTTTGTAGCTGATTTTTGCATCAAAATATCCCTCATTTATCAGGATAAATAGCTAAGAAAGAGATATTCACTGGGTTAAAAATATGAGATTTTAGCTTTCATGCATTTTATCCAGCTCTGCTCTAGTTATTGATACAAGAGAGTTTGAAACATTGGTCAGCAGGCAGCAAACCATTTGTGAATACAGGCCTGCCAAGCCTAAAAGAAAAACAATAACAAGCCAGGATACGCTGGGAAGACAACAGATGGATGTGAGAGTCCAGTGATGGATGTGATGGGTGGTGGAGAGGTAGAGAGGGAAAAAATTAGGTTGAAAAAATGGATAGAATTGAGAGAGAAAGGAGACAGGGGAGGGAGTGAAGGAGATAGACTGAGAAAGAGTGAGTGGTCGGCAGCGAGTCCCACAAGAGAAACCGTGAAGTAAAGCTGAGTGAGCGAGCACCGCCCGTCCAGAGACATCTTGCAGGTTTTGGGTTTTTTTTGCTTTTTTTTTTCCAGGCTGGACACTTCGGAGTGCATGTTAGGTCCCCGAACGGCCCCGTAGTCGAGGCACTACTGACATAAGCAGCCTCCCAAAGATGAACAGCATCACCTCAGCTACAGTTAGAAGGTCGAGAAATTGCTCCCACTGCACATGGCCCTTCTTCCCCTTACATCATGTGACCTCTCCTCTGCACAGAGATGTTTCCCTCCTTTCGCTGGTCCTCTCTGGCCTCTCAAAAAGGCAGCTTTTACACTTCTTAACTCTTCCACTTGGTGGGACACAGAGACCAGTGCAGCACAGCAGACTTTTTTCCACATGAGTTTACCCCGTTAAGGCTGTTCTAAAATAAAGCCCTCTTAGTCACACATGAACTGAGGGTGAATTATGGATGGGGCCTCAGTGATGAAGTTGTGGGATATCTTAATGACACCCAACACGTCCAACATAACTCCCCAGCTGCTGTGAATTAACTAGCTCTCATAATTAAACTGGGTAAAGAACAAGCTCAGTCATCAATAAGTCATCACTGGCAGCTTCAATCTACTACCCTGCGCTCAGTGATTGTTTCGTCTGAAGTGAGTCTGCATGTTCCTCTGTTCCTCTTGTTCCCTCACAACACTCACCTAATAATAAACACCCAATAAATAACTAACACTAAAACATTGTTATTGTTGATTAAACTGAATAACCAGAGGTGAATAATAGATAACACCCCCTATTTACATGTTAAAACTCCATGTTTGTAACCCGTGGCTATGAATGCTTGCACAAGCTGTGTAATGACAGTACTACCTTGGTTACTGCTCCCTTAAGGCTTTTTGGAGGTTCATCAACTTGAAAGTCAGCGACAGATACGGCGATAACACGTGAAAGCAAAGGGGAAACTGAGATACACGTCCATTAATTCGCATTAGAAAGCCAGGATGCCTTCTGTCCTAAATAAGTTTGCAGTGTATACTTCAGCATCCCATCTAACATTCATGTCTCCTTTTTATGCTTTTATCACCTTGGATACGCCTGACTCAGCCAACCGTGTACACTCTTCCCTTATCCTGCAAGGAACATCTAGCAGGTCCCGCCAAAGTAAAACACATCCTGCGCTTTGTGTCTGTGACTTTTTGCCATTAAGTGACACAAATGTGAAGGAGCATCAGATGTTTACTGAGGCGTTTTTTAAAATGCTGTTTAAAGTCTAGAAAATAATGCAGTTAATTTCAGTCATAACAAGTAAAAACGTACAAAAAGTATAGTCTTTTATAGAGTATATGAAATCAATCAAGCCAAGTTCTTACACAGATGTCAAAGGAACAGCACAAGGACAATGTTTCAATTATAGTGACTGTTAAAGCATATCTAACAAGCTTTTGCCTGAAAGGAATTGTAAGACTGCAGGCCTCAATAACCAAGAGGCTGCAGAGTGTGAATAGAATGCAGTAGTCAGGATGATTGAACTTGGCTGTCTTCAGGGAGGGGGGGTACATGTGCTAATCCTAATCAGGACCTGTTCCCTGCCATGTAATGGAGTAGGAACAACCCCGAGCTCTGCGCTGGACACGCTGAGGCTACATTAGTGAATAATGTTTTCCAGCATGGGACACCGTTTCTATTACGCTCCACATGCGGGAGGAAGAGGAAGCTGTCACTGTGAATTAACCGCAGAGCATGCCATGCAAACATATCTTGTGTAATTGGAGTAAAAAGTGAGCGAGGGGAAGAAGGGGAAAAGCTTTTTAAAATAACACTCGTCTGCTCCACATCACTGAGACGGTATGTTTGAGACATTATGAAGCTTTTAGCAAACTGTCAACCTTCAGGACAAAAGGATTCTTACACTCCATCCTCCGGAGGCTGTTTTATTTACTCATTCTGCACTGGTCTGGTTTGCCAGAAAAAGCCTCTCCTAGAATTTGTTTGCTCTGCGCACTGCTGCAGCGTTTTTTTCTTTAAAAAAATGACCAGTTTACCTGATTATATCGACAGCTCTACTGTAAAATCTCTTGGCATTAGAGGTCAAAAACACTATGTTTTCTTATTGTCTCGCTGAGTTCACTTCCATCTAGAAGAGACTAAATCTCAGAGCGGAATCACTTTTCTGACAATAATTTATAAATTATGCACTGCTTGTGTTTGAATTGAGAAAGGCTTTCATATCTCTTCCATTAACTCAGATTAAGATTTCATACTGATGCTGGGGAGAATGCTAGCAATATCCCCGTCTCATTTCAATGAAATTTTTATTAGTGCTTTTTTCTGTAGTACACTCCTATTGGGATGTCTGTGAATCTGAAGCTTGGCTTTGGACATGAACTCCCCTCAACCTGCCTGCCAGTGGCTCTGAAGGTTTCAATATTTTATGGGCTCAGGCTAACTCAGCCGTGAGATTCCAGCTGCAGAGATTTAACTCTAATGTAAAAATTGTGAACGGATGAAAACTGGGATGTCATAAGTAATACATCTGCTCCAAGAGGGGTCATGGTTACCATTCTTCAAAAAAGAAAAAGAAACAGCTAATAATAAAATGAAATGAAATAAATAAAAGAACAGAGGGGAAAAAGGCATTTAAGAATGAACACTCTACTCCATTCTTCCTCTTTGTATGTCTAAAATGAAAAGACCTAAAGCTATAGGACTAAAATATATCAGCCTTAATCTCCCAGTGCTTCAATTGACTCCTGATTGTGTGCACTCTTTACCCCTTTTTGTGCAGCCATCAATAAAACTGGTCCCCTAATGTCATCCTTCTGAAGAAATGGGCATCACGCCACTTACACTTTATAGGCCAAATCCATTTCTTTTTCTTTCTCGCTATCCTAACGGAATTCAAAGCATTTGGAAAATCTGTCTATTCAGCATCAGCGTCCTGGCACATTTTTCCCTAGAACCAACTGAGGTCAGATGAGATGGGTCTGATGAACTTTCCCATTTCTCCCATCCCTGCAATCTATAGCTTTCTCCCTTGAGCCATATGTTGTCCAGTGTAGTCAAGACTGCTTGTAATGGCCCTGCTAACAATGCACTCTTTGTGCTGGATAAGGAAAGGAAAAAGCCTGATGCCGGGGGGCAAGATGCAGAAGAAACACTTTTTGTGCCTGCTTATATCTCTTTTTTTCATTCCATTATACAAGTGGACTCTGCTAGAAATATTTGTCTTGACAGTAGTTTAGCATCACTCCCCACTGCCCTCCATGAAAGATTAAACTATTGAAATTGTCATAAGTACAGATGCCAAGCTCTTCTATGCAGCAGCATCTACAATGTCCTAAACTAACATTACTTAACAAATTTGTTGGTTAGCTGGTGCACAATTTCTTTTTTTTTTTTTTTCTTGGGGAAACACAGATAAATTTATCTACAGTATCCCTCAAAACCACCTGCACTTAGTTGAGTGAAACTTCCATGCTTCCCTCACACCCTATTTATCACTTCTTATTACCAATAATAACATTGCTCCTTTGGGAGCTCAGGGGTAAGTATGCCCCCTAGCACTAAAGCCCTTTTAGAGACTCACTATATTGAACTGAATTTAGTCCTTGCACTTGCAACGTATCCACTACTAAATATTCTCACGAGAGATTTTCTGCAACTGCAACTGTGACTAGATTTTTTTTACAGTTATCTGTAATTATTAAAGAACTTCAGATTATAAATAAATATACTGAAATTATTGTCCTTGCATGTTTAAAAGAAACATATTTTAAGCACTAAATCCTTTTACAGTATCTAGACAGAAGATTAGTGCTTGCTCCATTGGTACATTGAAGGGAATGATTTTTTAAAGGGATACTTGTGCTGTGGAGGGTACTTCTACTTTTCTGGAAAGATTTTGGGTCAAGGAACCTTAATTCACAGTGAAAAATAGAACTTATAATTTGTTTTAATATATATTCATATATGTGTATTTAGGATTACAAATTGCCAACTGCAAATGT
>VUQS01011009.1:15304-31305 GCA_015108495.1 Heterochromis multidens
TGCAAATGTTCACTGCCAGGTACAATAAGCTGCCTGCACAGTACATTTAGCCCAATGATCTCAGTCTGTTATTACAAAAAAAATGTTGTCATTAAAAAAATGAGAAGTGGGAGTGAATGAAAACTAGATAGCAGATCAGCAGAGGTCATGAAAACAACAGCAACAACAAAACAAAAACACGAAAACAGCTAAACGTAAGAGATAAATTATAGAAATAGTCATAAGTTAATGCATATGAAAGTAAAATTTGCAAAGATAGATAAGAGATAATTAGTGCAAAGTAAAACTGTAGAAATAGTTAAAATAAGGAGATGAAAGCAATAGTAAGTAATAGAGTAACAGCTGAAACAGTTACATAGTTGTAATGAAAAGACACTTTAAACAGGTGCCTAAAAGTATCAGATCAGCAGTTTGAAAAAATCCAGTAGTTAGCTAAGCCTAAAACATGAACTGATGAAATATTTACTTAATATGCACAGTAAATAAAAAATTAAACTGATTGTCTAAAAGTAATTGATAAATACCATAAATAGTTTAAAACTAGCAATAGCTAAGGGTAAATGCACACACTAGTGAAATGGTTAGAATAAGGTAATGGTAATATCAAATGAAATAAGATGAAATTAATACATAAACAGGTTGGTGAGATTTTCTATAGAAAAACTGTAAAATGATAGGCAGTGGAAATAATTAGCTTTAACTAATAAATGAAGCAGAGTGTTTGATTAAAATGAGCTAAACACGGGCATTTTGGTTGTATTCAAAACAATTATAACATCCACTGTTATAATTGTGAACAGATGGCAGAGAGGGAAACAACTGCAATGAAAACATTTGGAACACAACTTTTGGGGTGTAATGTTCTTATAGATTACATATAAAACATTTATTAATCTAATAAGTTTCTCTCGACCAGCGCTACTTCATTTCAGCTGATAAGGATGTCGGGAGAGTCAGGTTTCTGACATTTGGAAATGTCTGAGCTTCATGGATATGCTATTAAAGCATATCTATGAAATGAGGAGTCCGCTCTCTTCATCCTGACAAGTATATTTCTAGTTTCCTGTTGATAGCATTAATAAATGAAATAAGCAAGATGTGAAAAAAAATTCCAAATTTGTAAAATTACGATAATTCTTACTTTTGATTGTACCAAAGCATGTGGTAGAAGCCATTGTAAGTCTATTTTGATGCCTTGTAATTAGAGTGGTGTTGGCAAATACAATGGCAGGGGTAGATACAGAGGCCAAGCAAGTAAATGTCCAGGTCACTGTGTAAACACAGCTTATTGTCTGGGACACGCTTGTTATCTAAAAGTCGTTTCCATCATTAACAAGAAGGACACACGTCTCCTGTGGGAGTAGACAGACAGCTCCGGGGTTAAAAGACACATGCTGAACTATCAATAACTTCCACTAATTGTATGCTTTGTAATTAGGAGCATAATCAATTATGAAATCGTTTGTTCTGCCTCTGTGACACAATAACAATGGGCTGTGTCCAGATCTGCATACAGTAAAATACACAATAAAACTACAGAGCAGGCTATGCGTGTGACTGCAGATCATCACATGTCAGCAACAAGCATTTGCATTTTTGAAGCGAGGCTCAACGTTCCTGTGACAGAAAAGAACTTGATCGTTTGACCTCTACATCGCTGAACTGCAACTGATGAGCTTAATCGTCAGCTGTCACTTCCTATCTTAATTAATCCTAATAGACTATTGATGCGACACAACTGTTAGGCTTTATAATTAGTATTGCAATTTAGACCGGATAATCTAACAGGGCAGTCCAATTACTCCAGAGGAAATAGAAAGCTGTGAGGCAATAATTATGAAACAGTCACTGCACAATGAAAAGAAAAAAAATCAAGAGCTTTTTCCTTTTGAAAGAGAAATCCATGCATACATTAAACAGTAAATGACAAAACACTACCTTTGCTAATCTCATCAGCCATTCAATATATGAGAGACAACTAATTGAATTGATTGCTGCTATCAATAGCAAACAAATCTGTTGAGTTGTCCATGCTCATATAATCTGACCTGATTCCTTCAGCTGTCACTATCTGTGAGAAAGCTGCCACGCTACGCTTTTCTAAATCTGTCAAGCCGGGGCATTTACATGTCTTTGTGTTTCCATGTTGATAGGGCAATTAATAAAATATATGTTAATAGGAGCTTAATTGTTTTACAACAGCAGTTTGACAGGGCTGAGGGAGAGGAGACTTGTCAGCGATATGAAATGCGTGGCTACTCTCAGCAGCGTAGCCCTCAGCCTAACATATGGTCTCCTTTCCAGGCTTTAACTGTACCACATAATAGGAGCCTGCAGTTTATTTTTGAAACATTAGTGATGTCACTACTCCTTTTGTCTCCTCAAGACAATAGCTGATGTCTCTGCCTCGCAAGCAAGAGAGCCCCTCACCACCCCACTACCCTACAACCCCCTCCCAAAACCGAAAGATGACATTTGAATAATAACAGTAATAATAATAACAAATCCATCACTGAACACATCTACACATCTCAATTATACACACAGTGTTATGCCTACATTCAAAGGTATTTCTTTAAAAGTGAAGACTTTCTTTTTGTTTATTTGTCTTTGCAAAATAGCTGTTTTAAATTAAAAATGGATTATAAAAATTGGATTATATAAAATCTTCCCTGTAAATGGTTTTTATTATGTTTCTTTTTCTAAATATATCAAGAAAATTAACACTCGACTATAAAAGCAGCCAAATGATGTCATTTGACATCAATAGGCAATAAATTGGTTATTGTTTGTGAGTGTCTTTTAAAAATACTATCAGTCAAAATAATCTGTGAAAACAAACTAAAATAAAAGTGGACATTAAATTTGTGCAGAATTAAAGAGTAAAAGCAGTATTTTTAGCGCTTTAAAAAAATGAGTCAATGAGTAACTAGTATAAAGGCTTTCCTATCAGTGTTTATTTGAACTAGTTTCTGAGGCAAAGCTGTGTGTTTCAGTGCAGGGCGATGCCAAGTGATTCATACACAAATGACCTGAGGGAGGCAGCAGTGCAGCGAACAAATGTGAGCACAGCGTCTCACACTCTTAGTGCGCTTTAAAGGCCATTTACATAGTGAAATCTAATTACCCAAGCTCTATGAGAGAGTATTTGATCTCAATCTTAAACAGAGCAGAACATATTATTAAGAAGAAGAAAAAAATAAAGGAGGGTGGGAGACTTTTGTTAGATGAAGGTGGCTTACTGAAGAGAGGAATCAGCTTGTACACAATTCAGCACTCCCTTTTTAATTATTTTCCAACATAGATGAAAAGGGAAGAACACTGATTTATTTGTGTCCTGGGAGACAATATGGGCTTTTGAGACATGAAAACCAAAAAAGAGGGAACTTGGGTGGACAATGCCGGGAGAACAAAGTCTCTCATTCTGTTTTTTCTGCTTTAAAGGAAATCAGAAGTTCTCAGTGTTGCTCCGTTAACAACTTCACTTCTGAGCAGCATGCTGGTTTTGACGTTAAGTGCCAACAGATAATTGCAATTATCAGTCAGATAGCATGCCCAATTGATGAGTAACGTAAAAAATTTATAACATTAAGTGACATATCTTACACTTTCTTCTAACATAAATATAAAGACAAACTAAAATATGCACAAGATATTAAAAACATCTATATTACATATAGACAATACTAAACTCATATATATCATAGTATAATATAAAACTTTACATATTGTTGTGCTGATTACACATATTCACTTTATAAGCATGAAATGTCTTCCACTTACCTTGACTCTAAATCTAAATGGGGATATTATATGAAATAGTTATTGGCTTTTTTAAATTTCACACCATCTCTACCTTTTGGAGACCAATAATTCCATTAGTGCAGTGCATTATTTTATCTTTTTCAAACCAACTAGGCAGCATCTTCATTAATTTGAAATATTAAAACATATTAGTGCAGGTGTTTGAGGATATTTTAAGTGTATTGGATTGCTAATTTATCACACGTTTATGATCCTTTTCACTTCATTCCTGCTAATTTTAAACTAGAACATGATTATGAACATTATGTACCCTATGTACATATACTATACAGGTTTTGCTATTGTTGTAGCATAATGCACTGGTATAAATGATGAATTGCTTCTCATGAGCACAGCCTGTGTAAAGCTGACAGAACAGGCAACTCAGATTTTTTGTGAAAATATTGAAATACACCATAACTGCAGACAGGGGTATAGGCACTAGTTATTTTAGTGACACTGTCAGGTCTTGATGTGTGATACAGAGAATTTGCATGTAACAGTAAGTGATCCCTTTATCCATATAGATTGGCCCATGTGCTTCTAAGCATGTTTCCAAATGTTCTGTATATGCATGCATACACCTCACTCTGTTTCCCTTTGTTGTGTTAATACAATTCCAGTACCTCACCAATTTCAGACTCCATAACCTACAGGATGTTTTTCCATTACTCAAGGATCGCCTAGTGCTTCTAACTTCTAACTTGCCCTTATTTTATGTTTCAAAATTAGAGCTTTCTGAAAATTACTGTGCTCTTTCAGTTCTTTGTTCCCGCTCTTGCAAAAATCATATATAATTGTAGTCACTCCATGAAGATTTTTTAGCATTGACCTTTAGTGCACAGTAATACAGAAAATGATGGGGACCAGATTTCCTGTCTGAGCCTCTTCTCTTTTTCACCCCCACATCTCAATCTGTGAGGGATAGATGCTGTCTCTGGGGATATGTTGACCCTATTACTACCAATGAGTATTGATATAGTAGTTGTGTTATATTAGCATACTACGATTACTGTTTCAGATTCTACATCCTGATTTTAGCCTACAACATGACAAACTGCCACTCTCATGACATGATATTATTTAATGCTGTAACATTCACCCAACCAAGACATACCAAACATACCAGCCTTATTGTCATATAAATTTAATAGAGAGCAATACTAATATATGATTTAAAGTATATAGATATATACTAGTATCCTCTGGATAAAACTAAACATTGAAATGAAATCTTGAACTTTTTTATACCTGTTCTGTGTGCATCCATGTTTTGCCAACACAAAACTGACTTTCTGTGGACCCAGCAGGGACTTAGAGTAAAATAACATTTGTAGGAGCCTATGAATCTGCTGTATAGAGAACTTGTTTGGTAGATGTTGGCTGTTAGAGTAGTGCATTGTGAAGCCAGCATGTCTCTAGATCTAATGGCTTCACAAGGGAGAACAATCAGGATGACTTCACTGTATCATCCAGGGTGGTGGTAAGCTGCAGGAGAGTGCAGCGAGCCCCTCCACTATTCCCTTAAAGCAACGTGAAGTTTGCTCCTTCCCAATAATCTGGGCTGGGATCTCAAAGTCACGATGGGAAGCATTGTTGTTCCCCTGGTCTATCCGCGGGCCCAACATGTGGTACGCTGCTCATTTCCGTTGCTGCCCATGGCTTCTTGTGGACTTTTTCAACCAACCAATGAATACAGGTTCTAAAACTAAGACTGCCAGGCGCCATTTCTCACTGATAATAACAAAAGTAGGACTGATCATTTTTTAGGCTTTTACCTCACACACAGTCAACAGTTAATGCATTACAAGTAATGCATTAAACAGTGTACAATGGATGCAGTTTCACAAAATGTGTTTCTCATATCAGAACAGCATATCAGCAAGCAGTGTTGATTACCTTTTCAGGTAGCTTTACTTCTTTATTACAACATTTAAATGGATAATATATAGTTCTTACTCACCTTTATATTATAATTCTACTTTCAAATGGCTTAAACATAAATACATGTGGTGCATTATATACCAACTACACAAGTAAATACTTACCTTAAGTATTAAGCCTTGTTGCTCTCAGGGGCTTTTTAAAATGTATAATGATTATTTTTATTTTTCAAAATATAAGTGAAATTTGCTGCTAATACTGCTGAAAATTTAAATATATAAATAATTTTTACATATGGTTTTCTTTGTTACTGAGTACTTCTACATCTATTCATGTTAATTTGCACAATACACATTTATGATTGGAAGAAAGCTGTTGATACCACTGCAGCAACTGAATATATATTGATCATCAAATCAAGTGGAGAAAAAGTCCAATAGTTCAGCTCATGTTTAAACTCCAAGCTGGTTCATGAAAAGGTCGCCCATCAATCACTTCTGCTGATTTGATGTGCTTGAAGAAGTATTCAGATCCTTCAATTTAAACAAATCTATTTACACTGAAAATATACTTTTTTCTTACAAAGCACAAAATAAAAGTAATATCAGCAATATGTGCTTAAAGTATCAAAAGTAAAAGTATTATATTAGTATAGGTACTGTATATAGTGCTATATAGGACATCAGCAGCTTTTATAATATGATCATATGTTTAGTAAAGTAACTGGCAACTAAAGCTTTCAGATAAATGCATTAGAATTGAAAAATGCAATAGTTCTTTTTGTGGTGTTTACATAAGTAAATGTACTCTCACCACTGTGCAGGTGTGCCTACAGAGTTTTGCTCACATTAACAGTTTTAATAAATCGCATGAACACAACAATCAAAAGAATTGCCCTTGAAGAGATTTGAAGGCAAGATTAGAGCTGGAGGAGCTTTCATAAACCCATATAAGACTTCCAAATGTTTAGTGGGTTTCTCACCCTTTCTCCTGCCAGTGGATGAGCTGCAATGCAGGCAACTAATAACTTTTTTCATTAATGACCTATTCAGTCCATATAATGAGGACTTACAGCATACTTAACAAAAATTAGACCTCTCAAACAGCGCTATTTAAAACACAGAGGCTGAAAGCAGATTTTAAATGTTAATCATTTTATATGCGCAACCTGGGGCCTGCCTCGACCTGTGAACTGAAGCTCAAAGGGTTGGGGGCTTGTTATTGCCTGGACATTGGTTATTTTTTTTTTTCTTTTTTTAAACCAAGCTGCAGAAAATCCAATTATTAGAAACAACCCAATTACTTTCCCCTCAGACTCAGCGGCTCAAATCCAAGGTTGGCTTTGTGGATTAGCAAGGTTTACCGATAGACTCCTTAAAAAGGGAAGCAACAATGTCGAATTTCCTGGCTGCCTGGGCTCTTCCGGGATTTGGAGTCAGAGGGTGACATGATCATTGAGGGGTGGAATAATGGCAGAGTAAGAGAAGGAAGGAAGGAAGGAAGGAAGGAAGGGGAGATAGAGAAGAGAGGATCAGTCTTCAGACAGTAGATCACAGTTAGCTGAGGTCAAAAGAGCAAATAGGGCCTGTCAATGGAGAGCTAGCCACTAATAAAGTCATATTGACTTCACAGCCACACTTAATGCTGTGAGTTACTTGACACCTAAAGCACAGCAGTATTTGTAAGTCAATTAGAGGGGGGTGGATGAAGTGTATAGTTTGGCTGTCACTCTAATGTGAGGAGGATAACACTGGACAGTGACCTTTGACCTGACACGTCCTCTGATTTTTAACATCTGCAGGACACTTCTCTAGCTATATTGATCACAACAGATAGTGATTCATAATTAAATCAAATATGTGAGTAAAGACAAAGAGGGTCTCAGCTAGTGACTAGGACAGTGCTGAATCAAGGTTATGAAACCACCATTAGGTGGATTTTTTTTCATGCCAGACAGCATACTTCTACTTCTGTCAAAGTGGGTCAAAAAGTAGCAGGAAATGAATTACTCATTAAATGAAACACTTCAATCTCTCTAATAAGGAGATCCATGAATTATATGCGCCACCTGCTAAATTTGCAAATATCCCCTCTAAAAGCTTTAGTAAGCTTCATCAAACTAATCGGAGTGGACAGCCACCAAATAGAATCTATTCTGAATTCTCCATTTGTGACTGTGCAGAGCAGGTGAAGTCTCTTGGCAATAATTTACTGGAAGGTATGCCTTTCTCTATTAATGTGCAAGGATTAAATTTAACACCCACCTTATATTGTTCAGTGAGGAATTATATTGCACTAAAGCCCACAGTAACCTGAGGTATCTTTTTCATTATTGCCTAATTAACCTGCTAATAGCCATGTCCTTACTGCTTCGCCTCTTTAATTATCCAGCGGCCTGCCACACATTCATACTGAGATTACAACTGTGTCAGTCAGCTCTCTGTCCCATCACATCTTTTATGAGATCAGTTTCTATTGGCTTTATTCTAAAAGACACTGTTTAATTAACAGCTATTTTCACTCTGGAAGCATACAGTATTTCATGATCGAGATATTACTCTCTTTACAGCTCTTACCTTAGACAAGCAGAGAAGTGGTGCAGGTTGCAACTAGAAATGAGTGGAGACAGAATAAGTCAGCTGGGTGTGTAACCACTAGATGTCCTTTGCAGTAAAGTGAACAAGCCTGACTGAGGCTGGCCACAGCACTGGAGAAAAGCCAAAAAGAAAAGAGTCATACCATTTCATCACACATTAGTCATTCAGATAAGATGCTGTCATTAATTGTAATAACTACTCAGCGTGAAGGGTCTGATTCACAGCCAACAAACACATCATGCAAACATTTTTGGCTACTCAGCAGAGCTTCATTTAAGTGCGACAGCATTTTGCACAAGTTTTCACAGCAATGACAACTTCGTGAAAATATCACTTACATTGTTTTACTGATTTTTATCAGTTATTTACAAAGATTTAAACCTTAAACAAATGATTGACCAAAGATTCACTCCATTTACATATAGGGTTTTACTACATGTGTTAACCAAGCAGGTCATACATTACTATTTGGAATAAATTATGTTATTTATAAATGCCATCACATTTCCTGGCGGTTTTAGTATATACTGCATGTGTTGCATTTAAATAGGGTTTTTTTTTCTTTGTTAGTTTTTGAACCGAGAATATTTGTGCTGGATTCCATATAACATACTGGATTTATTGCACATATGTGTATATGCATAAAAATATCTGCATCAGCTCCAAAATTCCAATATGGTTAGGCTCTAGTTAAATCAACAAATGACAGATACAATTGATAACTGAGTATAAAAACACTTAATGTTCTTCCATGGAACTAATCAATCAACTAATAGTCCAACTGACTAACTACTCATTTCTGCTGTACTCACGAGCATTTTTTACTGACTTGGGTAGTGCTTTTTCAGAGCAAACAAGAAGCAACTGAATTTTTTTTTCAAACTAAACTATAAAACATTAACAAATTACTTGTTAACCACTAATAAAGGCAACAGTTACAACTTGCAAAAGCCTTATTATAAGGGTGCCTTATAATAAGCATAGTAGAATAATTTATTGAATGTTTCTATATCAATTCCTCAGATGTTTTCAGGCTAAAATATGAACAGCTGTGAGTTAGTAAAAGCAAAGATCATGTCACTGTATAGAAACAAGGACAGGAGGCAACAGTGCAAGTGAAAATGCTACTATCCTCTGCCGTTTCCCTCTAGACATACAAGCAGTGGAGCATTTAAGTCACTAGATGCACAGCCAAGACTCAGACAAGTGAATTTATGTGTTAAGTTGGTGTCCCCCTCCTTCCCCCTCACTGTCTCAAAGGCCCAGCACAGATAGTGAGTTCCATTAGGAATTTCAAGTCGAATTAAGGTGCTTGGGGAGGACACATTAACACATGTGCCGCTTCTGTAGTTAAATGTCAGAATGGGAATGAGGCCTGTGACTTTATATTCCATTAGCCACTGCCTCATGTTTCCCTGCTGTGTATCTAAATAAATAATCAAGACAGCCTCCAAAACACGAATCATCTTTTCACAATAATAGAAAATTAATGGCTCTGCTTGGGTAAGTAAATTACACCAAGAGCATCCCACAGCCTAAATCAGGGCTGAGAGATGATGACAAAGGATGCATTATAGGCTATGGCAAAAAGGAACCCACTCGTCCAGAAAATTCTGAAATCTGAATAAAATGTTGGAGCTTTCAAGCGCCTTACAATCACCTTGCAAGAAAGTCTCATTTAGTTTGGGTTCTTATTAATTCATAACCCATTAGTAACATATTTCTGTAACAAAAAGCCCCTGACAATAGAGAAAAGAGTGTGTTTGGAAGAGGCATGTGCAATTAACATTTAAGCATGGACGATTAAAAAGAAGTTTTAAAGAAATGGCTTAGAGTGGGGTCTTGAAAGATGCAAAGAGATGAACTATTTCATGGAGCATTAGCCAGATATATTTAAATATAGCTGAAGTGTATTCCTGCCATACAGTAAGTATAACACCTGTCATGCTAAATCATGTATACAATCCACTTCTATTAAGCTGGAAAAAAAAGAAAAAAGAAAAAAAAAAGCTAAAGCTTTGACTCCATTGAATATTTAACTACTGCCATGCAATTCCACTGTACTGCAGCACTGTTAGTAAGCATGAGCTTCCAGTGAGTGAAGTGCTGAGATTACTTTAAATAATTAAAAGAAAGGTCAATTAATTAATTAGCTGAAACAGCAACAATTTTAACATGGCAAGCAAGGGATGGCTATGACGGAGTAACTGAGTGCTGCCAGACACAAAGTAGGTTGCTGTAAAGTATACCTTGCTTTATCAGCTATTTTACTATACATGGGACTATAATTTACAAAATCCTGCTGTATTAAGTAAGACCACAAGCTGATCAGGAATGTACTTACTGAGATTTACTGAGTCGCTCCCCTTATAGAAAATGCAGGGTTAGGGCACTTCTGTATTAGCAGTGTGTACAGTGGATTAGTGGATGAGTTAAACAAAATACAGATTCCCCAAATGTCATAGTAAGCACTTTTTATCACAATGATGTGTGCTTGATTGTAAATTTTTTCCAGTAAGTTTGTTTTTGATTAGTTGATTATAAATGACTGTGACTGCTGTGAAGAAGGTTGGAGCCTGATACACTTTTGTACAGTCTATATATTCTATGGGTTGAATAAAACAAGTGATCTGGGATCTTGAAATGACTAATATGGACTATTTCCAGAGAGTGTACTAAAATAAAATAAGTATGGCCAACAATTATTTAGACCATTCTATAATTTAACTCTATGCCTCATTGCTGGCTTTGGTTTTCCTTTTCCTATTTCTTTCTAGCATTTCTCATCCATGTAATGTCACATGATCGTGAATGCTCATTACGAGTAATGTCCTATTTCAAATTAACACCATTCCAGACATTCACATCTGAGCTTATATGTGTAACCACTTTTTTTTGGACACTTTTACAACCAGTGCGATACATGCCTAATTACAGCAGGGATAATCACTAATCTAACCAATCTAAGATCTCTGATGGACAAAAAAGGCTGAAAAGTAATAAAAAAGAAAACAGTTTTTGAAATCACCTGAAGAGAAATGTTTTTGGAAAAAAGCAGTATAAAACTTAACCTAATTCCATGGTGAAGCAGGTGCTAATGCCATCTCATTTCCTCACATAAACACCTCTCTCTCTCCCGGTACATGAATTATTAGCACAGATGCAACCTGCTGTTTACTTTTTAAACAGGATGAGCGAGCATGCAGCACATGAAAAGGCAAAGGGCTGGTCTGTGAGCCAACACAGGTTACAGTACAGAGCAGAGAGAGCCAGGACAGGGAGCACCAGGAGAGTCATGAATAAGTCACACAGCCCCTGGACCTTCCTCTGAAGGCACCGAGACTCTGACATGGAGCTTTTTCATCTGATAGCACCGAAATGTCCTGGAGACGTGAGGAATTCAGATACATGCAAGTGAATATACTGTATATGCATGCAGGCTGTCTTGTGTATGTGTGTGAGTACATCACAACCCTGTGGTTCACACACAAGGCATCTTCATTCATCCTCTGGAGACCCCTGCAACATCCACTCAGTTTTTCAAAGGTTTTTTTTTTTCTTTCCTTTTTTTTTTTTTTTAAACCAGGCCAGCACGGTGTCAGCATGCCAGGTAAATTTGCTTCCAGTTCAAATAATGACTGTAATTAAGCAATTAAGACTGGAGAGGCAGAGAGGCCAAGAGCTTTCACAAACTGCAAATGAGGATTCATTAGGGAGTGCAAACATTATCGCTATGGCATATGTTTGCTCCCTTTAGTACTAATAGCAATAGCTTATGTCAGAAGGGTTAAGGGGAAAATATATGGAGCATATAAAATATATATGAAAAAGATTTCTGACTGGCTTAATTCTTCCTCCAAAATGATGTAAAAAAGGCTATAACTGTAAGTTAGTACAGCCTTTAAGATCAGATATTATTTGGTACTGCAAATACAGCACTCTACACTTTTTCAACCAAAGGGTGTTTACAGAATAATCTCTTGGTCATAGACTGTTTTCACTGAAGTACCAACCTGAAATACTGAGGTTTTTTTTTTTGGCTGCTTGAATAGCCTTTCAAGGACCGCAGTGAGACACTGGGCAGCCGCGATAGATATTTGGCATTTTCAGGTAGGAAAAAGTCCAAGCTGGCCTTACATTCAGAAATAACACAAGTTCTTAAACTATTGACTGCGCTGAAGCAGTAGACTTCAAAAGGTCCTTCTGACCTGTTTGCTGAGGAGCCTCAAACCAAGTTTTTTTCTTCTCCTTCTTTCCCTCCCCAGTACTATGCGTTTCATTATTAATATGTTTTTTCTCAAGTTTCTCTCTGACCCAGGACATTAAATAAAACATTGTATGGTTCATGAAAGATTATGAAAGAGCAGAACGTAAGCAGCAGGAGGTGTAAACTCAGCACAATTCATTCTGGTATATAATGTCAATGCCAGCACCCCCTTCTCACCCTACCTCCATGCCCTGCAGGCATATTGGCGGAACTACCAATGGATGCTAAGCTTTTTCCGACAAAGCTCCGAAGATAAAGTATCTTCCTTTTATCCCTTCTGCAAATCAATTCTGGGCCTTACAGCAAAATCCCATAAAATAACTTCAAACACCACTACTTACTCCAAAAATTTGTATTATGGCTATATCTCTTTGAACCCATACCAGTGAAGTTTTGGAGGAAAATGATTTAAGTGTTATCTGCTAAGACATCAGCATGTCAGCACTTCACCTCAGTTTTTCTTCACATGTCAACCTGAACCTTGTATTTCTCTCCTTGTGTTTGGTTTTTGATTGCTTCGAACCATCCAGGCCTGGTGATAAATACAAATGCTGCTTGTAAACTTAATGGCTGTAGTAAGTGCAAACAAGATGGTATGAAGCCCTGCTGGTGCTTCATGCTCACTCAGCTGCTGAAATATTCATTCCCTTCACTCTTCTTCAGCAACATGATATAAAGTGGAGCTGATAAGACGAGTAACTGAAAAGCAGAGTGTCGGTGTGATTACTGAAGTAGCCACAGTGGCTGCTTGATCCAAAGACCAAAAGGATCTGAAGACTATGAGGTCAATTTATTTGCAATATATAAATTTAACTACAAAAATTAGAATAAAAAAAAAGCTTGCATGTATCCCAAATCTGTCATGAGCTTAATTAGTTACTTGAAGTGTCTTTGCAATTAACAAGTTAGCAAATACCCTCCTAGTTTATAGAGAGATACACTAATGTACAGTAGTGTAGAACATGTGCATCAACTTTATGATGATTATGTAAATTTCACCATCTGCCAGCCAGAGGCCCATGTTTTAATAAGCACTCCTGACACTCTAAGGATGATTGCTCTTAACTACTGCATTTCAGAATCAGAATCAGAATCAGGGAAACCTTATTAATCCCAGATGGAAATTGAGTTGTCATAGCAGCATACATACAACACACAACAAGCAATCGATTTGGAAGCCAAATTAGTTACTCCACGAGGTCACTGCAAAGTACATGTTTAAAAAAAGAGATAAAAATTTCTGCTCCCAATATATTTTAATGTCAAATCCACATGATGTAGCCCTAAGCTACATAAAACTGATATACCACCAGTGCGAGACTGGGCAGTTTTCTTTCATTTACAGTAGGCAGTAGTACAAATTTAATCTTTGTGCACAAAACTAAATTTGCTCTACTAACAACAGTGACTTGTGCATATGTACATCTAACCTTTATCTTTTCAGTTGGCCTATCTGTGGGATGAATACAGAGCTCTGAGATCAGAGAAGGCTTGAAAAGATGACCTGACAATCTGGTGCATGGTTATATGGTCTTTCTGGGCTCCTCTGACCTCTGTCAGCAACACAACTCTAAAATTTCACCTTAAGGAAAAAGAGGAGACATCCAGAGCCCAGAAAATCAATAGCTTTACTTACTGAGAGGATAAACAAATTTACAAGTCACAGAGATATTTCCATGTTGGTGGGCCCCAAATTCTTCCCTTGCGAGGATGACATAAATACATTTTACAGTAGTTCAAATGTGTTATGTGATAATGTCTTCCTTTCTTTTAACCAACAATTGTTCCACCTACACACCACTTTATACACAGTTTTATGGATTCCAAACCTCTCATTCTCATTTATTTAAATCAAATATTGTTTTAAAAATATACCTGTTACTTAAATACTGTAATTAATATTCTTTTTACTTTACTTACCTGTTATATGTTGGGTTAGGGTTAGATTTGGGGCAGCACAGGGTGCTTCTGGGTTTGAACCTGTCAGTTGGGTCCTCTCTGTGTGGAGTTTATATGTTCTCTTCAGGTACTGTGGCACCCTTCCACAGCCCAAAGATAAGCATGATAGATTAACTAGTGATTCTAAACTAGATTCTAAAAAAGGTGTGAAGTTGAGCATAAATGATCTTTCTCTGTGTTGCCAACCAGTTCAGGATGTACCCGGCCTCTCACCTAGTGTTAGCTGGGACAGACTCAAGCACCCCCTCGAACCCTGAAACCCTGAAATGGATAAGGGGTTAAGAAAATGGATGCAATGGATGGATGCGTTAGATGTTAGATTAATTTTATTAAATACAAATCCATGATGACATCAAGTTATCAATTTTAAATAATTTAAAATTCACTCTTATTTTTCAAATTTCAGGTTTAGCTGTTATCATTTGCAAGTAATACAGGATTAAAATATCTAATCAAAGCTTCAGTTCAAATCTGTGTTGACCTGTTGCTGGGGAAAGAGAAGCCTGAGATAAAGTTATACGGTAGCTACTAAATTAATCAGCATCAACAGTCATTAAGCTACACTAATTAAATTTAACAACCTGTAGCTCCAACCTGAAAATGAGCTGAGAAGTAGCAGAAGATAGGATAGTTGATTTATATTGACTGACACAGTAAAAAAGCTGTAACTACTTGATCCAAGTGCTGGAAGTCCTGATTCAGAACTGTGAGGTTAATGAGCTCAAAATATTGATTTGATGCACAAAAAGAGGACCTGCTAAAATATTTCTACAAAGTCTTCACTGTGCTGAACTACACAAAAACACACTTTACTCACAGCTATGGAAACCCATTTACGTGTAGTTATGATATATACATATGTTCTAACTTTGGTCAAATTAACCAGAGAAAGCAACCAGCTATTGTGTCTACATTACAGGTCATGCTAACTTTGCACTCGCCACCTTAACTGCAGGGATTTAAGGAAACAATTGCACAAAGCAGCAATGTCAGGGCTAAAAGTGCAAGCTCCCAATGGCTTTACAAAAAAAAAAAACAGGACTTTTACAAAAATCTTTTTTTCCTAAAAGATTATTTTTATGGCATTTTTCCAAAACTGAAGTTCCATTAAAGAAACACTGGAAATTTGGGAAAGAGAGCAAGGGAATGACATGCAGCAAAGGTCTCAACCATGAACACAGGTGCTGAGGGCATTTTCGCAGATGTGATAACATGCACCATAACCACTCAGCCATCGGGTCGAACCACATGAATCATTTTAAAAGTCTGCTTTTGAGTGTGCCAGAAAGTAAACAGAGGAATTAGTTTTCTGGAACAGCCATTTTGGTGGGGAGGAAGTTATACAGGATATACATAAAATAAACCTTTATGTGATGTAATATCTTAAGGTGAGCTCTGTGTTTGGTCTCGGTCTTGGTGTACATATATATGTATATATCTATATATATATATATATACTTTTTTTTTTTTTTTTTTAACTTTTTATGAAA
>VUQS01011009.1:34825-45497 GCA_015108495.1 Heterochromis multidens
TTGTTTTTTGGTTTTTTGTGTGTGTGTGTGTGTGTGTGTGTGTGTGTGTGTGTGTGTGTGTGTGTGTGTTTGAAGCTTCAAAATGGTCAAAATCATATGTATCCTGGACTGAAGATGAGCTAGAGAAATTACCCTAAAAGCTGTAAAGATAAAAGTCCAGCTTCATGACAGTATTGTTTCAGTGAAGAGATTAGGATGCTAGTGCTAGCTTCATTCCTGTTCAGAGGCCCATTACAAAGATGTGAAGTTAGTGAATCAGAGGAAACTTTATGATTAAGCTCTGACTGACCTATGAAATAACAACACTGTTTGTATTTTTAAACCTCCAACAGTCTTACTCTTTTTATTGCTTAAACACAAACACAAAGTGTTGTGTCCTCAAGGTCCCATTTCAAATTAGTTACAAAGCTAACTGCCTAATCAGAAGCAGTAGCTGCTTTTCATCCTGGCACATTACATTTCTTAGCAACTCTTCATGGGTAAATATTCCAAACTTTTGAACCATTGCAAGCAAACTTAGACAACAGTTTCCAATCCTGCTAACCCCTGGAATTATACTTCTTTGCAGACACACAGAAGGACATCTGCTGATACCCCAAGATGAGTAGTTAATACACTATTTTCTCAACATTGTGGCTCTGCGCAGAGCTACATTCACTTTCTCATGATGAAATTTGTGTCAGTCTCACCCCACAGACCTCCATAGGATAACACTGGCATAACACAGATTGTTTGTTTTGCTAAAATATGAAAAGCTTGGAAGAATTTTGTTTGACTCACCATAACAACTAATATGTTAACACATACACATACTGATTTATTTATGTGCCCGTCCAAATCACAGAAAAGGAGAAAGAAAGTATAATTTTATTTTGTATACACTTTCTACAAAGCAGGAAACTGCTTCTGAAATATTAAAATGTTATTTAATAGTCATTGTACTTTATAACATAGTGTACAATTTCACTCAGTATGGAACAACACCATTTAAATTACAACAGTAACTTTCAGTTGGCCTGTATTCAGGCTGGTGTTATGATCTAAATTAAGTAATGGAGGGATTTCATAAAGTTATTAATGTGACACAGTGTGATAAAAGTGCCACTAGGAGACTGTCAATATCTAAAAAAAAAAAAAAATTTATGGCCACTGTGTGGACATTACAAACTGCTATTTTAACAACAGTGGCACAAGTAGAGAAAAGTCAACCACATGACTCTGCAATGTGCGCTACACAGAAGTTTTTAAGCTAACTTACTATTCACTACCATTAAATACTATAAGCTACTGCTCATAATAGTATAAGCTGAAGAAATACTGTGCAAGGGTGGTCTTCATTACTGATTGATTCAACTTTTTAGTTCTAAGTTGAATACATTTTAGACTTTTTTTCAAGAGACTTGAAAATGTTATTTGATGACAATATTTAAATAATTTATTTTAATTAAATTATTCAACTTTTACATGCTATATCCAAAATACTAGAATGTCCTACCGCATACAGTCACCATTTGCAGTATGCAAGTAAACATGCTTTTCTGGTCATTCTGGCCCAGCAAGAATGTCAAAATTTGAGGTCCAATATCATGATGAATGCCTGGATTGTATGCATGCAGCAAGCAACAATGCATACTTTATGAAGTCAGCTACAAGAGGCATACAGAAAGTATATGATTTTGAATGCAGGACACAGCTATGTATTTTCCATAAACTAAGTATTATGACTATTTTAGGATGCCTTTTGATTTTAATTTTTAATATTAGTTTTCCTCAGTTTTACAGGACAGATTGGTTTAGTTAGACAATGGAGGCAATACTGACCCCTGGAAGAGACACTACACTAGTTTCAATGATAGTTGCTGATAACTGGTTTGACTCTCATATGCAGAAAACCAAATTGTGTGCACTTGGTTTTCTTTTGTTCAGCTATGAAAAAAGGAAAGCTATTTTCATATTGGTAACAGTGATGTTTACTGTGATCAGTGCAGTGTTAATTATGATAATTAGCCTGACAACAGTAATAAATGTGGCTGTGATTCTAATTTGATATCCTCTATTAAAAACCAAGCTTGAGCCACAGTGTAACTTGTCCACTGGCTGCCTTTCCTCGCTGCTGCCATCCACTAGAAAGAGCAGCAGTAAACTGTGTTATCTCATCTGGGCCTTCTGTGCCATGTATGCAGTGAGCAGAGACTTGGTGGGGAGGCTCTGTAAACACAGCGTTACAGGGAGCACACATGTCTACCTTCTAAAACATCAGTCTCACACTGAGGCTGTCAAAGACACGAGGAACAGGCTCACAGCACAGCACACACAATGGGAACGGACCTGTGGCATCACTTTCAAATGCAATCAGAGCTCAGCAAACCAAACAAAAAAAGAAAAAAAATGAAAAGCATGCCACAGCTGAATGTATTTTAGCTGAAAGCGTCACATCTGAAAAAGTACAAATCAAGGTTTGCTCAAAGGATAAATAAAACTGTGACCTGCATTTAAGGCAGGTGAACAGAAACAATTCATTGTCTTAAATTTCAAAAACACTCAACCAAACAGCAGCTGATCTAAAGGATATGTTGAGGAAATGCAATGACTATGATATTTGAATGAAAATAGTCACTTTGCTCACACTGACATGAGAGAAATATGCACAGAGCTTTCCCCAACACTGCTGAGAAGCAGTATAATCGTTCATAAACTTGAGATTTTACCAAAACTAGCAGGTTTCCTGTCATTGTTTCAACACCACCCACTCAGAAGCCAAAAAAAGCAGAAAGCAAGAGAGTGAAAACGGAGCCATTTATGGGATGTCTTATACACTGAGCACACATCCTGCCATCAGTCTGGATGTTTTGAGCTTTTAGATGTTATAAAAGCAGTGGATAATGATTGCCGGAGACTCTACCACTTGCTGTTGTTCTCACAGAGACACGGGGCTCTTAGTGTCACCCGTCACTCTCTGACTTTAATTGAAACCATTTCCTCTGCTGTATCTCAACGCCTCATCACAGTCTCCAATGAGCTTTGCAGAGGTGCTCTAAGGCAGCCACAATGCTAAAAGGATCAGACCTCTGGGGTGATCCACAGCCAGAGAAGAGAACGTTTATGCAATGCCTTTAAAGCGACTGTTTTCCTGGCTGTGTGACTGGCTTTGGTCCAGGCTTCCTGTGACTGGGACAGTCAGGGGGCCAACGCGATGTGGCCGCTGTGATGTCCTCATTTAAAAAGTTCGCTCCGAGTTGTGTGCTGTGCAATCCCTCACCACTTAGGGAGAAAACAGCCGCTTGAGAGGGCTTTGATCTGTAGAAATATGAAGGCATCATATTTATCCCCTATTCCCTTCATTGAGAATGCTTGGATGAAAGAAGCAGTGGGAGCAGGCTGAAGGCTGAGGATTAACAATGACATAACATGAAGAGGGGTCTGTCAGCACAGTGACACCTCGTTTCGCCTGCCATTGTCTGATTACCCCAACAGCAACCCACCAATGACAGGGATGATCACAGGAAGGCGGGAAGAACACAACTGTCAAGCATAGGCTGTAAAGCCAATTCCCACCATTTCTGCTCCTTCAAACCAGATTTTAGACAAGAAGAAACAAGAGAGCAGTGGAGAGTGAGAGAGAAAGGGTGGAGGAGGAGAAAGAGAGAGAGAGAGAGTGAGGGAAAAGGACACACGGACAGCTTACAGGGGATACAAACCAAAAGATTATGGTAATCTTCCCTCCTTTGTCCCCTGCGAAATGTTTTCGTACTACGCCTTTTATCTGTGTAAGAAGGGATGTGAACCTCTTCAGTTAGTGACAGTGGGCACTTTCTGTGTGGTTTCTGGGTAATTAGCACCAGTAGCAGGCTCTTTCTTTTTCTCTGCTCAAGCTTATGGTCTTCTTAGGGACGGCAACAGGGGATTTTCCCCCTCCAACCCACTGTCTGCTCTTAAGGAGCGATTCCCAGCCTGGGCCGAGCCACAACAACCATCTGTTAGCGCTAGAAGGATCAAAACCTTCAAGACTCTCAGCACCACTGACAATCAAATGGACAGCTTAAGTTCAGACAGGTGACTGAATTAATTATACTATTCAGGGTGTAACAGAGATGTTTTCAATAGATTGGTCAATAGACTGCTCATATGCTCTGCTCAGCTTTTTGTTACTGTGTCCATACTGGGGGAAAAAAACACAAAAGTATAATTCTTTTTTTTAAAAAATCATTCAAATCTTTACTTAAAATGACAAACTTATTTTACATTCTGTTAAAGACCAGTGTAATGAATCAATTAGAAGCACAAAACTTTCCAGTAGGTTTGATGAAATGTCTGAAGCTCTGACTTTTCATTTTCCCTTGGTGGTTATTTCACAGGGGGGGAATCTGACTGCTAATCTTTTTCCCATGCGGAGTGACAGAAGCCAAAGGATAAATTGGCCACTGGCACCACAAACACGCCTTTTCAATTCAAGATAGTGCCAATACCAGATCTAAAAGAACACCCAAAGCTTACGCTCATCATATCAACTGGGGCTTTTGAACAGGGGGTCAAAGGTGGCCCTCAGATAAAGTGCTATACAAGAGATCAGTGGGGCCAGGCCTTCTGCACTCAATAAAAGCACACACAGCATTTATAGTGATACATTTCTTGATCAGAAGTATTGGCACTGCACTCCTGAGTAAATTTATCTTCTTTTTCAACATCCTTTGATGTTTTCTTAATTTTTTTTCAACAGCAACTCTTCTCTCCACTCCACTGGATGAAACCTCTTTTTGTTGTGGTTCAAGCTGCATCTTATTGTCTCTGTCACGGGTGCTTTGTCTTACCAAGGCCTGCTGCACCCACCGAAAAGCAGGGGGGCTTCATCAAAGCTCAGGCGAGATGGACTCAACAACAGTGGATTAAGGTCTTCTGCATGATAAAGTCCCTACCTAGGGGTGGAATTAAGTTAATATGTGAAAGAATGTTATTGAGAGGGAATAAAGTGCCAAAAAGCTCTGTCATTCTCTTCGTAATGTCCTAATCCAGCGCCTGACACAGAGACCTTGGGTTGGAGTTTGTTAATCACAGAGATGCCCATCTGTATTCCCTGTCCTTTAAGCTATTTAAACTTCGCCTAAACTCAATTATTGTCCCCAGGAGACCAAAATGGCATATTAAGTTACGTGAAAGGGTATTCGACCAGGGGGAAAAAAGGAATCCCAGCCTTAAAGCGAGTGGATGTCAACGCAGCCAATTTAAGTACAGCTAAACAGATTAAAGGCAGAATCTATAGACTTGAAAAACAACGTGACAATGAGTTAAAGAGAGGAGGAATCTCACTTTCAAAGCATCCGCTAAACTGTTAAGCAACCCAGTCAAAGAGGATCTGAGAAACTGTGCCCTGGCATATATTCCTCTATTTACAGCTCACACATGCCTGAGATCACTCGGACCTTAGATATTCAATGGTTATACCACATTTAATCTCACCCCAGTATAAGTTATCTGACTGATGATTGAAGTTTTAATTACAAAAAAAAAAATCCATATCTCCTTTCCTGAGCATAAGTCAAAACAAATATATTATAAAAGGTTTTACTTTAAAAGCACTAAGAATAATGAAAAGCAAGAGTCTTTTGTATATGTAATGTTGCATTTTCTTCTTTTAGCGCACTTAAAAATATTAATAATACCTTTTATATCTAGATATTATATATAGGATCTGTTTGTAAAACAGAAATACCACACAATAAAAACACCTCATTAGCATTTAATTTAATTAGATTTATGTAAACTCAAAAAAATGATTGAGGCCTATCCCTCATCTACACACACAAGTCCCACATTCAAATCGCTATTGTTGTAATTACCATGTGATAATTATATTCTCTGCTTGGCTGAGCTGTAGTCATATGTAACAAGATAAAATACTATTTGGTAGTAGTAACTTTATACACAGCACCCCAAATTGCAGACAAATGTACAGAAGGGGACAAATTAAAGGCAAAACCAACATAGCAAGATGTTGGGCTACTAACTGCCAACAGAACAGCTTCAATAACGTTTGGTGTTTTGATGTTTTGATAAGCCAGATTTACTAAAGGTGGCAAAATAGCATGTGAGCACAATCCTGGAAATACCACTCATAAGGTATGGTTAGTTTTACGGGTAATTTACAAAAGTGGCAGTGTTTTCTAAACACAGGTGAAGTCACTTCATTTCAATATCAAGCGCAAAAAATAAGACATGCTTTTTTTCAGCGTTAAAGATCGGTGCAATTAGCAATTGTGTATGGCAAACATTAGTGAATCAGTTTGCGTACTTGATTAAAATATTCTCCTCACTATATTTTGTGCCTTGAGAAAGGAACTCCCAGAAATACATACACAACAGGGTCAGTCGCAAAATTCTCTGAGTTCCCACCTCTTACACACAATCTTGTCACTGCGCTCTCATTGTGAATACCAACAGTATTTTTTTTTTTACACCAAAACTCAGTTTGTGCTGGCGTAACACGTTAGTAAATCTGGTCCAAAGAATCCTAAATATTCAATTCTGTTCAAATTACATTTATTTATATATTGCCAAATCACAGCAACAGTCACTTCAAGGTGCTTTATACTGTAAAGACCACTCATTTAGATACGGGCTTCAGTGTAACTATGCACATAACCAGTAGGAGGCATTACCAAAATGGCTACCAAATGCTAAGATTTGCTTTGTATGAGACCTGGTGCCTTTGAAGACCATAGCATATGATTCACTTAATTCACCCACTCACTGATATTGCACAGTCATCAAACCTTTCAGTGACTCCCCATGCCCCATTGATGGGGGCATTGTCTTATTGGTAGAGACCACTTCATCAGCATACAAATGCTTCATCCTAGGTCATTGAATATGATTACTTTGTATTGATTTGCAGTGATTATTTTTTCACTTTGTTGGCCCAAACCATGTCATCAAAATGACCCAAATATGATAATAGAGCTACTGGATCCTCTTATTGTGTGAATGTGACAAAAGCTCTGCTCCATATGCAGACTAAATGTCCTTTCATTTCAGCCACATGGTCAAGGGAAAGTGCAGTGGTTAAGGCAAATGTAATCGGTTTGGGGCACACAATGATGGCATATTTGCATAGAGGTGGAGACAGCATTGTTCTTTCAAGTCAAAAATATCCTTAAATGGAAGAATTTGGGCAGCAAGCTGGGAAATTGCTGGCCTTTGTCAAACCATCCATCCAAAACAGCCAAACACCCTCGAGTTTGAAAGGAGATATTGCTCCCTCCAGTAAGCATGGTGCATATATTCTGTCGCTCTGGGTTGTAAATGACACAAGACTATACAGAAGTCTGCGGAGACCCCACTTCTCCCCATGTGGCCTGAATAGTGTGATACCGCTCAACAAACTGTAAACAGGCAGATTAACAGGGTTTGTCACACCATGATTCACACATTCGCTGTAAAGATAAGAAATGTGACTCGTCCATGCAACACTGATGTGAATTTATCAGAGCTTGCATAAAGACTGAATGATAAAAATAACTGACCATACTTTGAGAGTATATTAAATAGTTCTGAAATAATTGTGCGGTCATGATAAATCATTGCATTCTATTTCTGCTCAAGACACGTGACAGAAAACTACACCCTTAGACAGCTTCAACCAAAATATCTCTGATTATGCTGATTATGGTGTCAAAATTGTAAAATTAAATAAAAAATGTATATATTTCTGATGTTTTTGTTTCAGTGAAATATTCTAAGATTTTAATATAAGCAGATTAAATAAGATTTTAGATAAGCAGGTCCACGCTAACGGTCACACCAGTGTGCACATCTAGTGGCGAGTATGCGTCTGCTGACATGCTGTATGGAGACATTAACCTGGCCAACCATCGTGCCAATGGTGAAAGCTTCTGAATAAAAAGGAGGACACGATTGTCACAGCATGTTTGCTCTCTTGGCTTCCCTTGTCTGAACCATAAGGCCCGCACAGAGCGGAGAGGAAAACCCACAAAGAGGAGCTCTCTAATGAAACGAGAGGCATCAGGGATGATGAATGCAATCCTTCACACAAGCTAAAAACACAAACCCTAAACAATTTCAAAACTAAAGCTTGATACTATCGTTTTCAATAAAAGAAGAAGAAAGAACAGAGAAATGTGAAAGCTGGCTGCTGTTCCCTCTAGATAAACCTTTGAGCAAAAACACCACAGGCTATAAGAGATATGTGTGTCTGCTTAAGAGCTGAGCAGGTTTAATTACTGTAAATAAAGTGGTTATGCCATGTGGCCTAAAGGGAACGCTACAGTTTTCACTTCAAGTCTAAGTGTTTCTTTATTACAACTTCTAATGCTTTAAAACATCTAAATTAAAATATTAATTTCTAATGTAATGCAAGCATCCTTGTTTAAACAAGTTTCACACCCCTCCCTTACTGTCAGCGTGGGCAGCAAGTCATATTTGCCTAATAACAACTCCAGCTGTAGTTTTTATATTTATCTTTCTGATGCTAACACAATTGGAAAAATGTGCTCCAGTTTGTCTTAGTGGTCATCTCCCCACGGATACGCTATCGTCTCTCACTGAGGAGAAGCCTGGCCCTTGACGCTCAATTTGTAGCACTTTCCAAAGTATGGATCTCCTTCTTGCTCTTGAGTCTTAAGGACAGAAAACATCAGATACAGATATTACTCCAACATACGCACGACTGATGTCAAAGATTATGCAAAACTGCAGCATAAAATTCTACTGTTTACACCCAATTCTTTAACTTATGTGTCTGTTCTTGAGGGCTGTAATTAAAGAGATAAAGAAGGTTTGAGGGCTGGATGGAGTAGGAAGAGGAGCTCACAGAATAAAAGAAATTACCTTAGGATAGTCAAGACAGAAAAGAAGGTACACATCTCTAACTGACCACTCATGCTCCATCAGAATCATATTTTTTCCACTTCATGCTTGGTTTGCCAATGACTCTTTCCCCCCTCTGTAAACAAAACACATATTTGCACAGAAAATTGCATATACAAGGAGATGTGCGCTTTACACTCAATGCTTTAGACACTGCATCTTCTCCAAATGGAGCAAAACAAGGGCCTTTATATCTAGTTACGGACAAAGTGCACTTCAGCATGGCTAAGTGGTTTTAGAGGGGGTAGGGACGGAGGTGGAGTCAAGATCTGTCTTGACATTTCTTGCACCACAATTCTGTAGGATAGAGAATTCAAAGACAGATGTGAATACTTACAGAGACAAGCTTTAAAGAGCATTAAACAAATACACTTTGGAATTCAAACCAAAGGGTGTCACAAATGCATTTCCTGAAACTACCACAGTGGGAGACTCTGCAAAAATTTTGATGTTTATTGGTTATAATGTGGCCTCCTTGTTGAACAGTCTGCAATGTTGCTGGAACACATGGCACAACAACTGTAATGGAATCACTTCTGACATGTATATATTCCAACTACAATTTATAAATACCTTAATACATTTTATGCTCTCCTGCACCACAGTACTGTTACACTAGAAATAAATGAAAGAAGACATTTGCCCTCTGTCTTCTCAGCACACAAATAAAAGAGAGTTGTTAGTAGGTAGGTATGCTTGCATCTAATGTGGTAGGTTAGAGATGAAAGAAACCTGAACACCTAGATAGGAGAAAGTCTGCTCATTAAACTCAAATCTTTAAAAGCTAAGTAAAGAAACAAAGTTCTTCACATGTACTCTCTAAAATAAGATGCACACTCACTTTTCAACAATTTCTCTCAGCTTAAGACAGCAGTGAAAGAGAGCCAGTGATGGGAAAAGGTCAATTAGCTTATTAGAGCCTATTCATATAAAGGTGATTTCATGCTGCTGACATGTAATATTCCTTCCTTGTCCATGATTTGACAGTGTTCTTACATTCAATAACATTTGCAATTTACACTAAAGGAAACCTGCAAGATAGATAGCTATAGTTAGATAGACTGCTAGATAGATCAAACATACTGATACAATTCAGACATACATTTCTTTAAAGAACATAATACTACTACTACAAAAATAATCCACGTCTTTAATATAATATATAGCTCTTGATATGCTATCTTTAACAGCAGAGATTGGTACATTAATGTCTTCTCAACTTTTCTACTCATGATCATGATCTCTGTATATTGAATTATGTTAACTCAGATATGACCTTCAGAGGTATAGTTAGTCACTCACTTGGCCAGTTAGGGAGTAGGGCACAAGCTAACTACTAAGCTTCGTTTGGGGTAGATAAATATAAATGTAGATGAGAACTCAAACCAAGAAAACATTCATAGGTGAAACATGATCTCCTAAAGTCAGAGGTGGGAAGTAACAAATTCCAAATACTCTGTTACTGGACTTAAGTAGATTTTTCAGGTATCTGTAGTTTAGTAGTTTAGTAGTAGTTGTAGTTTAGTTAATCTGGTCAACTGCACCACATTAAATAGAATACCTACATATCTGATTCTGATGTGGTCCTTATGCCACTTTTTAAATGCACTCCCTGTCATTGGCTTGGAAGATGTAGCTAAAATTTGCTTTCTTTACTGTGTCTCTCCTTTTTCTGCTGCTGGACCTTACCAGAGCTAAGCCTGCCAGCACATGTCAATCAAACACAGACACCAAAAAACAATAACATATTAACTTTTTTTTTTTTTTTTTGGTAGAAAGTATGGAGTCGTTG